>CM053502.1:64285737-64570713 GCA_028627145.1 Eidolon dupreanum | reverse complement strand
TAAGTGAGAGTCAGAGGGCTTGAATTCTGAACTTGGCACAAAGGAGCCAAGAAACCTGACTGGTCACTCAATAGTATGTGATCCCTAAAATTAGAGGGTGGTCTGATCACTAAGATCTAAGAACCTCTGTACCTGAAGACACTACGCCTTTATAGATGTAGTTTAAGCTGATATCAAGGTGTCACAAGAAAAACTTTCAAGTAATACATCTATTTCGCTTCTATGTCACTTAGATCTTAGACCCACTAAAAGCATCTAAATTCATCAGTGGATTTTTCAGTATTACCGAAAGTGTTCTTGCTCTTTCTATAGAAAGTATATAGAGAAACACAGGTTTCTTCCAAAATGCCTATATTGAATGAAGTTTTTAACTGTTGCACCTTAGAGCTTCACTTCTTTGTTTCACTTAGGACCAGAAGGGGACCAGGTAGCTGAGTATCCCTTTCTTGCCCTGACACCCCATTCACGGCTACAAGCTTTATAATGCTTGTGGTCATCCTTAGTATGAGTGAGCAGTGAGGACTGCACCATGGGCAACACTGGGCAAGACTAGTGGCTTCTGCTCTTCAAAATTAGCAAAGGCACATGCATATAATCAACATGGCAAATGGAGAGTGAGTGAGGGATTTACACAGAGTAACCAGTCCCATGAGTAGGCTCTGAAAGGAGGGCACAGGAATATGGTGCCAGAGCCAGAATAGTTGGCATCTGCCCTGGGTGCTCTGCATAGAACCCATGTGCAAATGGGTGTGGCCTCGATAAGCGAGGTCCTGCTGGATTATTTCACAGTATTTTGTGGTGGTTTTTCTTTGTTCTTCCCAGCAACAGCTCTTTGAAGTAGTTTAGTAGCATATCTATTTACAGAGGAAAAACTAGAGACCTAAGATTGGTTAAAAAAATTGACAGCTTCCAGTGTGAGGGAGACTTGAGTACTCCTTGACCTTTGAGTTTGATAATGATACCAGACCACTTTAGTACAATAAATGTTATAGAATTTATTAACTTAAAAAAATAACAGGAACAGTGAACATTACTAAAATTCATTGCATTGCTGAGTACCATAATTAAAGTGATACAGGAGGTAAGAAGATTGAACTCCTTTTGTTATTATAGAACAACAATAATAATAATAATAGTAATTAGTATTATTATAGCTTTCTTTCCTTAATTTATTGTCCCTCTCAACTTCCCCTGTGGAAAAAAATTTTTTACAAAAAAATTATCTTTATAAAAAAGGAATGTTTGCATTTTTCTCTTAAGACATTTACGGTAGAATGGAGATTTTTGGTTTTATACTTTAAATATTCTCCCTCATTAGTAGCCCTTTTTTCTCTCCTCCTGTAAACAGAATTACCAGGCAAGGGTAGGAAAGCAGAAGGACAAAGGGAACATGCTGCCTTGTAATTTAAGTCCTTGAAGTCTGGTAAAATTCTGATATAAGAGTGTAACAATTAACTCCAATGAGGAAGTGGGAAAGTCTTTCATATCTTTTAAAACATCAAAAATCAATATTTCCAGGTGGAATGTACTACTGAGAAATAGAAGTCTCTTAGTCGGACCTAGCTTATATGGGAAATAAAACATCAGTTATTGCCAATGGCAATGATTAGTAATTCTGAATAGAGTTTATCAGCATTTGAAATGGCATCAATATAAAAGTAGTTTTTGTCTCTAGGGCAAAACTATTCTTTTTCTGGCTTCTAATACCCTTGCTCTATCTGGAAAGTAGAAAAATTGGCTGATGCAATTCAAGTTTGGAAATGGAACTAATCGCATTGTGACTTTCAGAAAACGTTAAATCTAAAAATGTCCTAAAATGTATATATATATTGCTTTACTACTTAAGTTGGGCAAAAGATGGTAAAATACATTTTAGAACCCTGTTTTCTTTTAGTTAGGATTCAGTGGAAAACCACCAACTCTGGAGAAGCTTTATAATATTCAGAGGAGGAAGAAAGTCGACACTTTGAATTCTGAGTAGGCGTGAACAGAAAAAACTGAAGCCATTTAGTTTCATAATCAGCTTGATGTTAAAGGGACCTTATAGATTCTTACTCAGTTCTTTCACTTAATGGATTAGGAAATGAAGTCGAAGAGAAATCCCTTGCCCTGCCTCAGACAGAGCCAGGGGAAAGCAGCCTTCATCGTCAGCCTCCAACCTTCCTGTGCAATCTTTATTCTCAGGCCGAGCTTGGTTATAATATTTAATGACATGTGTTAACTCTAAGACTGCTTGTGTTGGTGAATACCACAGATTTGACTGGGTAATGTGATCTTTTTTATTTGCTTTAAGTTAACTTTAGCCTTTAGCATGCATGGTGAGATGGAAAGGGCACTCGACTTGGATCCAGAAGGCTTGGTTCAAATTTCAGCTTCGACATTAGCTTTGCTTCAGCAAATCTGAGGGCTCTATTTTCTTCATCTATAAAATGGGAATAATAACATTCATCCAACTTACATTACATGGTTGTGAGGATTAATTGTAAAGAGTTTTGTAAAAGTATAAAGTGCTGACTAAACATAAGGATGTTAATCTCACATCTTTGATGATAGGCTAAAAAGACATATTTTCAAATTTTGACTAATTTGCATAATCTTACAAATTCTGTTTTTACTCTGAGTATTTTTTCCCTTTAGAATTTCTTTATGCTAGGAATGATAACATGAAATTTTTGATACTTTATTCAGTATATGATAATTACATCCTTTAGGGCCATGGGACCCTTAAGCAAATGTTCAAATTTGTATTGTGAAAATTGTAGCATGGCTCTTCACTGGGGAAAAGGGGGCTCGAGTACGATTGGTGATGTGATCATCATCTTAAAACGGCCCACCTAGGCACAGCCGTGGCAGCACAGATTGGAAGAAGATCTGGCAATTATACTCTCGTTCTTCTATGAATGTGGCAGGTCTGGGAAACTGGAACACCAGAGTGGATTTTTAGGCATGAATTATTTGGTTTAGTTAGCCAGATAATTGCCAGCTGTCTTTTTTGCTCTTGCTCTTAGACCCCAGCCTGAATAACTGTCTTCTGTTTACTCATGCAAGCAAGTTGCTGGTTTCCATTTTCAAACAAAAACGAACTACATATTAGAATGGTATTTTAATTGAGCTATTTTTTGCTGCTGATTCAGAGATCTTCCACCTCTTGCCAAAGGAGTTGCCCAGTTCAGAACCCATTAATTTAGTTGATTTGGGGGCTTCCCTTTTTGTCTTTGGGAAAGACTTAAATATAGTGAGAGATTTGTAAGTCGATGGTATGAGATTTTGTGAAACATTCAAACCTTATCTTAAATTCTGACCAAACATTTTTCTACTAATTTTCCTAACTAAATGGAAACTCCAGCTGTATAAATAACAATTTTTCTTTGAAAATATTTCTTCCCTTGTTTTTAGAACTGTCGAGGGAATTAAATTATAAATAAGTAGCAGCAAAGAACTATTTTGTCAATGTGAAACAGAATACAAAATGGTTCAAATTTTGAACTGAATTCCAGAATGTAGAGACCACCCTTTAGCCTGGGTTCATGAAGCAAGCTACCCTTTGGGGAGCAGGAAGAGGCTTACTCACATGTTTTCTTATGTGTCTTTATTCTACTTCATTTATTTACCCATTTCTCTGTTCAGTCTGATTTTAATACTGCAGTTCTTTCCATATATTCGTAACTGCCATAACATGTCCCTTTGCAACCATCTTTTTGTCCTCCCATTTTATCTTTAAAAAAAAGAAAAGGTGAATACACATTTCACTGACTTCACAGACTTCATCCTACTTATGCATATATAAAGAAAATACCTAAATATTTGACCAATACTGATACTTTTATCTCAGTATGTTTGTGTTTTGTTTACAAACTCCAGTGGAGAAAGTGGCTCATCAGCTCAGCCAGGATGCTCTACCCAGTAATTCTTCATCTCCTGCAGTGAAATCTCCTTATCAAGATGTTACATGCTATCTGGCCCCTTCATTGCACTTTTTTGTACCTCCATTACCATATATCAAGAATTTATTTATGCTATTGAACTATGAGCTTCATCATATATTTTGAGCTTATCTTTTGTTCGAAGGAGTTGTTTTTATTGTACTCTTCATTCCACCAACACTTGAACCAGTCCATATTCTGTCACAGGTACATTACTGCCAAAGAAATTGTAATAATTACTTGGTTTTCCAGAAAAATTATAATAATTTTAGATTAATAGTGTCAACAGTATCTTACATTGAACATTTTTCCAGAGTTACTTAATGGAAACAAATGGCTGCTGTGAATTTTTACCCTGAGCCCCAACTTGCTTCCTATCAAGGAAGTTATAATTGGAGAAATGTCTCCATCAGTCCGAAGAAGAGAGGAGTAAATCCAGCCCCTGTGTCAGGGAGAGCTAATGATCCAGCCATCTGCACATGGAGGCTTGGCACTTTTTCTCTCTCAGGCTTCTTGGTAGGAAGTCAATGATACCAGAAGAAAGAGTCCATTTTTCTTATTTAAGTTTTGATCTGCTCTCTGGAACCCACTGGAGAAACTGAAGATTTCTGTTCATAATGATGTTAGGTGTTGGTAGTTACCATTTCTGTGAAAACTCATTCTCATTAAGAATAACTTATTTTCCTTTGGAAGGGGTGGTCTCATGCTGGAGTTAACATTGGAGTATCAGGACTGAGGATTATAAACCTCTTGCTTTCACTCTGGTTCCCTGATTTATTTGAGCCTACTTCTGCCAGGAGTAATTTCAGTGGACATCTTAAGTGGGGAAATGGACAGATGGTCAAGGAGAGGGAACACAATCAGAGGTAGAGGTGGGAAGACCCTGCAGTCCAGCGTGAACTGACAAGGGAAGGACCTGCAGCGGGGTGAGATATTCCTTTGGGAATTCTTGTTTTGTTCATTAGTTTGTTTTATTATGGTAAAATATACATAACATAAAATTTACCATTTTAGGTATATGAATCAGTGACATTAACTACATTTATAATGTTGTACAACCATCACCACTACCCATTGCCGAAATTTTCTATCCCTGTGCATCCATGTGAGAAACTGTCCCGATTAAACAGGAACTCTCCATGTCCCTCTCCCCACGTCCCTGGTATCCACTATTCTACTCTTTCTACTTATCTATGATTTTGATGACTTTGGGTGCCTCCCATAAGGGTAATCATAGAATATTTGTCCTTTTGTGTCTGTCTTATTTCACTTAGCATAATGTCTTCAAGGTTCATCCACGTTATAGCATGTGTCAGAAGTTCATTCCTTTGTATGGCTTAATAATATTCCTTTGTATATATACTCCAGGTTGTTGGACATATAATCCATTCATCTGTTGTTGATGGACTCCGGTAGTTTTCACCTTTGGGCTATTGTCAATAATGCTGCTATGAGCATTTTCATAGAAGTGTTGTTTGAGTTCCTGCTTTCAGTGCCTTGGGTATATACCCGAAAATGTATTGCTGGGTCACAGCGCATGTTTAACCTTTTGGGGAACTGCCACTCTGGCTTCCATGGTGGCTGCTCCATCTTACATCCACACCCGCTGTGCACGACACAGAAACCCTTGCTTTGACCCCTCTGAACGTCGCTTAACTCTGATTTGCTCACCAGGGCCTCATTCATCACTAGGTCTCCCATGAGTGACCATTTTTGCCGCTTGATGAGTTGGCTTTGGTTGGAGAAGGAGCATTATTGTTTAGTTGTTACCCAGTTGGCTGCACCAGCCTGTTTATGAAGTGCAGGAAGGCCTCCTGTGGCCATAGGTGGCCAGTGCTACACTACTTTGTGTTCTTCACTATAAAGGGAGCCAGTATGGGTAAGTGTGCTCAGCCTTCTTCCTCCAGAAACTTTCTGCCTTTGAGTTTTTCCCTTCTCCTGGTAACCACCTTCTTAATAGCTGCAGGTACATCCGAATGAAAAATTTATCTCGTGCTGCTTACCCAAAGGAAGGGCTCCTCACATGTCAGATATTGTTTTACCCATTATCTTGGTAACTTCTGTACTTTTTATTTCTTAAAGCAAAGTTTAGAATTTTTTGAGTTTCTATAACATTCAACTTTTTAATGCATTTTATCATATAGTAACAATAAACTAAGCAAGGTTTAGAATTATTTGAAATGTTCTCATACCTTCAATTATAAGTGCTTGTGTGTGCATGTATTTATATCTGGACATGCTTCTTTTCATTGATCAATATAGACAAAGCCTTTAGTGAACAGTTAGGTTTCTTGAACAATCATTTTTATAGAAATCTCAAACCTGTTTGTTTTTGTTGTTGTTGTTTAATTTAACCTCTGAAGCATTCGTATGAAGTAGGTGGTTCATGAGCACCATTGTCTTTTGGCAGATAAGGAAACATGTCCATCAGTGAAGCTGGACTTGCCCACAAATTCCCCTTGGGGTGCAGTAGGGGAGAGGCCAGTATTGGGGCGGGAAGGTTCACCACTGCTGGTCGTGGGGGCAGGCACGAGAGGGGGCAGAGATGTCTGCTTTCATTTCTGTGACTCCATAAATTTGCCCTTTACAAGTCTTCATTCTTTTTCTCTTCATGGAGTTATTGTGTTGGATATATGTATAACTTATCCTGCATCCCAACTCATAATTACCTTTTACCTTCTCTCTTTACAAAAATATACACTTTCATAATCCAGAATTCTCAGCGTTGTATTATAAATACTATTCTTTGAAAACTAGTGCTTTAGATACTATCTCAGCCTGTGTGAATTTTGATAGCTTTATTTACCTATGGAAATTATTTAACAGTTATGTTTATCTAAATTGCATGTCTTCTATCAAATGAAAACTTAATTGTTCTATTTTATTTACTTTAATTTCCTATCGAGTATTTTATTGTTGGTTAACTTTTTAAATGATTGAATACTCTTCCCAGCTAGATTGTAGGCTTTTCAGAGATAAAAGTTTCCTATTAGTGTCCCCATGGTGTCTTGTACACTGTAAATACATACCACATATTTATGATTTGATACATTGCTTTTAGGCAAGGAGATTTTCAATATTAGCTACTTTTCATTCATAACAAATTCAGTCTTTGTTAAATAAACTTTGTTCAAATCCTTGAGATGTCCACTTTTCATCAGAGCAACGTAATCGACACCTGAACAAATTAAAGGTTCGTCTATTTCTTAATTTATTCCTTCACAAAATACGTAGTATCTGGTATGATCTCTGGTGGGCCCTCAAAAAAATATTAGTTTCCACCTCCACCTAAAATCAAGTTGTGGGTCTGTTTCTTTTTATTTCACTGTATGTGAGTTGCTTGCTATAGCTATTATTCGGGAGAAACTTCAGGAAAGCAGTGTGAATACAGTTCTGCACAACATGTTTACATCCTCACCCGAAAGCAAGAACCTTGAAAATGGATGGTATCTCAAACTAAAAATAAATAAATAAATAAACAGAGAAAATGTTTTATTAACCATTCGATGCAAGACTTAGTTATTAAGTCTTGAGAAATGTTGCAAATCAGTCCAAAGATCTTGGAAAAACACCCCCCCGAGTCATGAAGGGGTGTGGGAGGACCAGGAGGTCGACCTCTGGCATTAGCATTTCTGGGCTTTTGCTCTGATGCCGGAGTCACACTGGTACCCAGGCCAAGCACAGCCCCTGTCTCATGATAGGTGCGCATTACCATCTTTTGAACTGAACTGCCTTGGCCCTGCCACTACTGGTCTCAAGTTCCTCCTCCATCAGGGTGGGGAGTGGGGAGCAGATCTTGGAGATTTGTTCCTTTTGCAGAAGAATGAGTATATTTTCTCCATATTATAAGACACATTTTTCCCGTAAGTCCCGCATCTTACCATTGATCTCCCTCTATACTTGTTTATAAAATGATAGTACATCGTTGCAATTATATCTTGCAATCAGTAGCTTCTTAGAGCCAAGGAATTTGTTTTCCCATCACTCTTCAAGGCAAATTGGGTTATTTAGAAGACTTATTTTCAAGTCTCCAAGTTGCCACTTTCCAGCTGACATTAAGTTTCCTCGTCTGTGATTTAGAAGTTGAGGGAAGATGAAATATTGTTTAGCACAGCAATCTGACTTTCAGCAAAGACTCAGTACATATTAAGTATAATTATTTCACCAGAAAGTTAGAGACTTACACTCGAAATCATTAGGAGTGCCTACTTAACACATGTAGGTGCTGTGTAATGCTGCGGGCAGCACTCAAGGCTAGAAGTACTACTGACCCCTGATATAAAATACCTGTTTCTGGACTAAGGTACGAAAAGTGAGATTTGTAATCAACCTGCTGTATTATTTTTGATGGAATGGACAACTCATTCATTTAGAGGGAACCTAGAAAGATAAAATATAAATTTTAATAACAAAGAAGCAGCTTCATAAAACATCACTGTTGTACTGCATCTTTATAAAAAATACAGCCACATTGGACCCAGAAGATGGTAGTCTTTTAAACTGTCTTTCTTGGATAATATCAGGCTGCAGTATAATAAGTTATATTAACTTATTAGCTTGTGCCTTCTTGTCAGGGAAAATAGATAGGTCCTCAGAGCATAGAGGAGCAAGGAACCTCCACATTTTCCTGTATAATGTCATGTCAAAGGGAACTAGGACCCGCCAACACCTGATGTTCTGTAGCTATTGGCAGACATGGGGGAAGGGCATGCCTCTCGTGAGGTTTCTTACCCAAGGGACAAATGAGCTAAAAGCAATACTGCATTATTAGTTGTGTGTGCACGTGTGTGTATGCATGAGAGAGAGAGAGAGAGAGAGGGAGAGAGACGCACACAAACAGAACCTAAAGTCCTGCCATTTTGCTTTATATCCATCAGCCACCCCCCATCCCTCAGCACAGGAAGGTAATCATAACCCCAAGCTCCTGCTTTTTTTGCCTGGGCCTCTGAACTAGAGGAGGTCTTGGAGGCAGTTCACCACGCACCAGACAGATGCGTGGCCATCTTTGACAATTCTTTTTTCCTGAATGTCAGTGAGTTGCATTGATCCAGCCTCTAAGGATAGGGGACCAGATGAAATAGAGCATTTTATATTATGTCATCTTGTACAGAGACTACTGTATAATCTGGAGTCAGAAATCTAAAGCATTAGGCTGTAAAGTCATTTTGTCCATGAGTTGGATTACAACACATTCATTCATTCATTGTAAGCACTCACCAACAGATGAACCTGCAGTCACCTCCATTTATTCTTGCAAGTAAATTGGGTTTTTGATGACAGTAAGCTGTTGGAATTAAAGCATCCTGGAGTTCCAAGCTCTGTTCATGAGTGCTGGAAAAGACTTTTGTGAGACCTCAAGTACCACCGCTACATTTCGAAGATGAGCAAATGGAGGCCCAGAGAGGGGCAGGGACTTGCCCAGGGTCATACAGTGAGTGAGTTGGGGACATATCGAGGACTAGAAAACTAGCGATTCTTGATATACTCTGTCCCTGGATCTTTCTACTCCCCTTCCTGGTGACACATGGGTAGAATTTTACTCAAGTTTCATTCCTGAAGGTTGATATGAAAGGTTTTTCACTTGTTCAACCTGTTGTCTTTTTCCACATAGATTACATGTGGTACTTCTAGAAACTGAGCAAGGGATGCTGAAAAGCTAATTTGTATAGTGGGCTTTTTTTGTTTTGGTTGTCATGAGTGCTCTCCATGCATAGCTTAGAAACATCTCTAGAGAAATGATAATCAGCTCTCCAAGGAGCACTGTGCGGACTGGCATTTTCCTGTGCTTGCTGGTAAATATTGTCCTGTAAATTCCTGGCATCAAGAGTCAATACGGGAGAGGTCAGCCAACTTGTTTTCCTTCATTGATATGTGACAGTCATAGAAATGTAACTCTGGTGCCTTCACATGTACCCAGAGTAAGTTAAAGGCATCTGCCTTTTTTAAAAAAAAATTATGTAACATTTATATGAAGTTTATATCAAAGTTTTATAAATTTTATGCAACAGCTGTATGAATACAGGGGATGATTTTAAAATATGATGTTTTGGGGAACATGTAAGAACTGGCATCTCTTCAGATAGACACGGAGGTACTAAAACCCTTGGTCACTATGAGGTATTTATATACTCCATGTGGTGTACTTTGTGCAGTACCTAAAGATGGTTTCTGTGGATAAAATAGAGATTTAAGAGGCAGGGTAAAAGTAGATTTTATTTCTTGTCCGAATTTTCTATTCTCGAAGTCTATAATAAGTTGATTATGTTTATTGTTTATTCAAACAAAGGTGAGAGATCGCCACAAGAGTGAAAAACCTATGGCAAACATCTGAGCTTCTCTTAAAAATACGGGCTGCAAAGAAATGTAAATTCATTGGCTTAATTGGAAGAGAGTATTTGTAGAAATTGAATGATCCAGTGAAACTAAAAGCCTGGCTTCTTTCATTTTCAGAGACCTATTGTATAGTAAATGTTGTTCTGAAAAGCCTTTGCCTGCAAAGCAGACTTTGCCATCTAATGTATGACCTCCTGGAGGTCAATAACTTTGGACTAGCCCTGTCATTTGTCTCATGTTAATGAGTAATATATATATTTTTTTAATTTGGGTTTGAAATGTGCTGGAAACATCTAAAGGAAAAAAAAATGTTCATATATACCAAAGTTTTCTCGTTTTTTATATAGTTCTGCAATTTGCTTTCAGTAACTATTACCAAGGAAGTTTTATAAGAAGATATACTTTAAAATCTTGCTCTCAGGCCTGTTCCTATCCACCCCACCCTCCTGTGCTTTTTACAGGTCACCATTTCCATTAGTTTCTTATGAATTCTTCCACTGTTCATGCAAATTCAAAAATTAAAGAGTTTTTATTCTTCCTCTCTTAGGAGAAAAGATAACAACCATATGTTATTCCGTACCTCATTTTTTACATTTAATGATAGACCTTAATACGTTGTTCATATCAGAACATACAGAACTGCCTCTTATTTTTTCAAGCAGTCTTCTGCTATTGCAAACAAAACTACGTGTACTGATATACTTCGTACATGTGCAGGCATATCTGTAGGAAAGCTTCGAATTTTGACCAGAGTACTTGTGATAGTGTCGACTGCCTTCGCTCTGGCTTGTTTCATTTTGCACTCCTACCAACAATTTATGAGAGCTTCAACACACACTTACGGATTTTTGCCATTCTGATATGTGAAATATAATACCAACATGGTTTAAATTTGTATGCCTCTTTAAAAAAGTGTAAAGTCAGACATCTCAATAGTTTAAAGGCCATTTGTATTTCTTTTTTGGCAAACTCTGTGTTCCTGTACTTGCTTTTCTATTGGATTGTTGGTCTTATTGATTGATAGGGCTCTATAAATGGGGAGATTAGCTGTAAGTCCACAATATGATCTCCAAATATTTTCCTCAGTTTCGTGTTTTCTTTAGTCTTTGAAGTTTTTTGTTTGCCCCATAAAGAAGTTAATTTTACGTAGTGACTTTTTCCATTCTTTCTTTTATGGCTTCCAGATTTTGAATCACATAAAGCATCCTCCCTATTCCCCCTTCCATAGATACACACAGACATTGCTCTTCACCTTTTTTTTTTTTTTTTTTGCAGAATTTCTGTTTTGTTTTTTGGGGTTTTTTTTTTTACATTTAAATATTTGTTCCCTTTGGCATTTATCCTACTCTTCTGTACAGATTCAACTTTATTTTTTTCCAAGTGTTACTCAGTTGACCTACCTTGTTAAAAAGCCTGCATTTACCCCCACTTAAATGCCTCATTATAAAATAAATATTTTGTAAATGAAAAATAGCCACAATTCCCTTGCGAAACAAGAAACCACGGGTGAAGGTTTTTTTGGGGAAAATGTTTAGATCCTTCTTTTTTAACTTAATGCAACTCTTCCACTTTCTCCTCTAAGGGTAACATTTATTCATGGTAAATGAATGAAATTAAGTGAACCCATATGTTCCTCTTTAGAGTAATGATACAATTTTGCCTTGTGACATAAATGTAAAGGTTTATCTTAAGACAATGATTTATTTCACTCAAAGTAATTTGTCTCTTTATCACAAAGCCTAAAGCAGGATAGAAACCTTCTCAGTTACTCAAGAAGCATGCTATTTGCGAGCCCTTAGAACAGTTTGAGTTCTCAAAAAATGTGGTCTCGACACCAGCAGCAGCATCACCTGGGAACTTGTCAGAAATTCTCATCCTTGACCTATAGAATCAGAGCCCAACAAGCACTTTTAATTGCCCTTCAGCATGCTCAAGTTTGAGACTCATGGCCTTACAAGTTATATTTAATTTCTTAATGGAAAATTGCAACCTCCAAGTGCTTCCCTCTAGGTGGATAGGGTTGGTCTTTATCTTCTTGACATGGAAAAATGTAAAGACTAGCAGGAAATGACAATGTCTGTTCTTTGCCAATAGTATTCTTAGAGTAGAAAACTTCTCTGGGTTTTTCCAGGAGTCACAGAGATATCTCTCTACTGCTTTGGATTAGTACATCTTACACCTAAAATTCTCTGATTGGGTCAGCGCTTCCCTTTGTCATATAATAAAAAACCAGCAAAACTGGTTTCTATAATATGCTGGGGAGTTTTATAGCATTGAAAACTTGTCTTACCCCTACAAAAGCATCATTGTTCCTTCTTGTCCCTTGCCCCTCTGCCTTTAAAAATAATTTGATATCAGAACAGAATCATATTTACCTCTGATGACTGTTGACCACACCATAATTGTGCTTACATTTGTTTGGCAGGTTAAGGCATATCTTCTGAGCCTATTTGCCAACCAGGATTCAGCTTAGAGCAGTGGTTCTGAAACTTTGCTAGACCTTAGAGAATCAGCCAAGTAGCTTTTTAAAATCCTGCCATCCAGACCACACTCCTATAACTAAATCAGTATCTCAAGAGTCCTGATTCAGGCACCAGAATTTAAAATTTTAAACTTTCCCATCAATTTTAGTATATGTCCAAGTTTGAGAACAAGTTTTAAAGTGATTTTGGTTTAAACTAAAAGGACTATATAACAGGCACCAAATATTGCATGCAAGAATGTGGTCCTGAAAATGCCAAATACAGTCAGAACAAGATATGCGTAGTTTAACAAGCAACCTGCATGAAACTTAAATCACCTTTTTTGCATGACTCTCGTCTTTTGAAGAACCCATGTTGTAGCATGTGTTTCTCTCTTTATCCTCTTTATTTCATTATCACGGCCTTCTGGTTTTATTGGTTACAGAGAAAATGACAAAGTGCCAGAGGAGTCATTATTAGACTTTCTCATTGGCTCTGCTTTGATGCAGTTAGCAGATTGAACCAAACCTTCTTTGCATACTTTGACCTCCAAAAGCTTCTGCTCTCCCAGAGCTAGGAAAGCTATGGTCTGTTTTACACATTTTCTCGTATTTATGTCCATCAGATATTGCTTTGTCCACAGTGGCAGTTGACAATCCCTGCTAGAAGTCCATGATTGTATTGACCCTGCTGTTCATTTTTCCCTTCAGCAAGTCACAGTTGTCTGATAGGGGAGATGAGGATTAAATATAAAACTTTCTAAACATCCTGCTTTCCCTGAAGGCAGTGCCCTGCTCATTAAAAAGTGAATATTCTTTCACATTGGTCCTGGGTCAGGGTGTCTCAGATCCTTTGACAGAGGTGCTATGTGGTCATAAACAGTGTGCTAATAGGATTGGGGATAGAAGGCAATTCTCTCGTCCCTTTTATAACTCCAGGCATTTCTGAAACCAAACCTTTAGGAACCCAGGGAGAGAGCTCATGAAATGATCCAACAGCTGATGTGTTTGGCTACAAACCAAGTCACAAGTAAGGAAACTTTTGGTATTCTTAAATTTTTACTTGGAGTTCCATAATTGCTCTTGAAGTGTATTTTCCTTACCTTACGTTCTTAACTGTAATCTAGTCAAAATTTCTGGTGACTTTAGTGTTTGCCGAGTTCTGGTCAGTACACATTTAGGCAGGGAATCTTGCTCAAGAGATGGTTAGCGCAAGGTGACAAAAATGGTAAACTTTATTAGTTGGTAAGGCTTCAGAGATACTCACAGGCATTCAGCCCTGGAAAGTATTCCAGAAATTTCTCTAGTCCTCTATTGACTGTGTACAAATGAGGAAACTGAGGCCCAGGAAGGCTCTGTAACTTAGGCCAAGTTTTCTTGCCATTTCTCCACAATCTCACAGTTTAAAAAGAAGTTTTTAAGTTATGTTTGCAAAATGACAAAAAGAATTACCATTCAGAATATCATGAAGAGCATACTTCTAAATTGTAATTCACACCGTCCTGTCTCTTTTCCTTCTTGCTCTTTATGAAGTGACTGCCCCCATTCACACGTATTTTAACTGCCCCTCGCACACGTATTTTAGTGAGCAATACAATGTGTGAATAAAAATAGAAATAGATTTTGTGAAAAATTAATGTTAGTCTATTAATTGAAAAAAGTACCAAAGTAATTGCAAAATTCATTAGTCATATGTTTAATAAAAACAGGTTTTTTTGGAATGGTTAATTTTATTTTATAAAGCTCTAGCATTCTCAGATCTTTACACTTTAACTGGTTTGTAGAGATCAAGAAGTTTTATTTATCACATGGATAAGTGTTATTTTTTCAATAACCAGGTACTTATTTTGCATTTGTAATGATTGACTGCAAAAAAGTTAACACTGGTAATAGGAATCACTAGGTGTATTCTTAGGTAAGACTTCATGCAGAGTTCTTTGAAGTTCACTTGCGGGTATTTATCAAGAATGTTTTTCAGGTTTGTGAACACGCTTTGCCCACAGGTGAGGTTTCTAGGTTGAGAACCAGTGGGAGGATCTAACGTATGTGGGGCTTCAAAGATGAAGAATGTTTCTCCTTTATGTACCCACCATGCCTACATCTGGGAATAAGTATAGACTAGGGAAAAATTGTTCTCCAAATTGTCAGATTCAACTAGAGTACTTTTTGAGATCTTTACTCTCCCAGTTAACAAATATATATTGAGGTAACATCTGCTGCCTAGAATTGTTGTAAGGTGTGTAGGCTAAAGGTAGTGAAGAGATAAATGGGTTAGAAAAAAACTCACTTGTGAAAAAGGAGACAAGCTACCAGTGTAGTCACCTAGTGTACTTGCCACTCACCATTGCCCCCGAAGAGAGACTCATTTGGTCCACATGAGTGAAAGTCCTGTTCAAATAAACAGTTGCTTTTCCTATAATCATTGAGCTGCTGAATTGAGTCAAGCCCTTGATAAAGCTGATAATTTATTTTTGATTTTTAACGTTAATAAAGGTTAGCATTATCATCATCTCTTTCCTATACAACGCTGTCATTTTTTTTTTTCAAAACTCGTTTAAAGGACATTTTCCTTTGTCAACATGTTCATTGAATTTGTGTATTTCCAGAGCTATTGTATCACCACGATTCCATCCCACATTTTTTGTAGCATTTATTCCTAGTATGTATGTTTTCAATGTCTTTTTATGTGTATTTGAAAAATGAACACAATTTCATACATATTCATTACCAATCACTGCTGTAAGCCTTTCTGTTCTCATGAAGTAGAAAAAAGCTAAGACCTTGTTCTGAACCTTTAGTGGGTAAGTAGAGGCTTCTGAATCATGATCTCTATCAAAATGTTGGCCCACATGAGTACAACAGGAGCTAAAGTCCAATTTGTGTGCCAGAACCTGGGGAGTCATAAAACTGCAGAATGTGAGTGGAGGAATTTGTCTCCTTTCAAAGAGTTGTGCTTTTTCTGTTTTGATGGCTGTATTGTTTTTTCCTGAAGATCTAGAAAGAGAGAATCCATACTTCGTGTTGACCAGATTAAGGTTTTTTAAATCCTAGGTCAAGTAGCACCTACTCATGGAATCTCTCTGTAGCTAAAGGGCCCATTGGCAGTGCCGCCTGCTCACCAACCTGGGTCCTCTCCATACCTCTTCCCAGACCATCCCTCCATTTCTTTAGCTTTAAGAAAGTTCATTAGTGGCCCTATTTGGAGATAAATTTCTATTCTTTGTTTTTTCTTTTAAAAGTGTTTCTGAGAGCCAGTACATGTCTTATTGATATTACTTGATTCACTTTCTAAGGATTCCATTCTATCCTTTAAACTCTAGGAGATTTCTCAAAAATAGATGGGCCTGTTGGTTAAAAAAAAAAAAAAAGAAAAGAAAGAGAAAGAGAGAGAAAGAAAGACTGTCCTTACAAAGGGGGCAAACCTTCATTTTTTTGTGTGGGTCATGCATTTTAAGTAATCTGTTCCCCAGAAACAGTATGCTTCTTTGAAAGTTTTTAGAGTAATGGAGACTCTTCCATCATCAGCCCCTATCTGGGTGTTTAGGGTGATTCGCCTACCTCAAAAGTTTAATCCTATATTTACCTTCTTGGGGATTACATACATTTCAGTCTGTGTAGGATTTTCCACTTTTGTTGGCTCTTTAGTGATCTGGCCAGGAAGAGCTCCAGTGGGAGGAATGAACTCGCAGGATCATCTGAAGAGACTCATTAATCCCAGGAACAACGATATCGGCTATAAAAACCAAGTACCACTTATACCACTAGATAAAGAGACTTCTGAAATTCTCCTCTTAGCAATATATTATGTTTAATATTGTGTTTCAGAAGAGCAGGATATCAGAGAATTGACATCCTTATTTTTACATTGAATTTTTTAAATACAGAGAAACTTTTATCTTAACAAATTAAAGATTTATCAGAGGGCCCCTTTCCCTTAATTATAATAATCTATATGAAAGTACACAGTAGGCATTGGATAAATTTTAATTTCCTTTCTGAAAATGTGGAAGTTATGTAACTAGGGAATTAGAGACCAATATTATAGAAATGGTCAATAATCCTAAAATCTGAAAGCTCTCATTCTCCCCTTTCTTTGTCATCTTTATGGAAGTTTCCCTGAGCCCTATGTCCTTGAAGCCCAGCCATCTCAGAACTTCTCAGGGCCCAGCTGGCCCCCACTCTTCTCAACCTTTAACTGCTGGTTCCTCAAATTTGTCATAATCGCTCTGGTCCCTAGGTTTTCTTTTTGACATGTGTTTTCTCTGTTTATATTCTATTTTCACAAATTTTTGAAGTGAATTACAAAGATACTGTATTCATATACCTTCCATTAGAAGTAAGCAGAGCATACTGACCTCCTCCACCCTTTCCCTTCCCCCTCATTGATGGACTTCCTTCCAGGCCTTTTCTATCCATTTTCAACAGTGATGGATCTGCAAATACTGTTCTGACTTGCTTTATCTTTACTAATAAAGCCAAAGATAGACCTCACCACAGAATACTGCAGCTACGTAATGTTCTATACTCTGGGTGAATACTATAGAGTGGTTCATTTAACCATTCCCTTATTAATGGACAATGGACATTTAGGTTTTGTTTTTAACTTCCCCCTATTAAATGCTATAACAAACATCCTTGTACATGTCTTTCTGCATATTTTTAAAAGTTTTTCTCTAGGATAAATTAATTCGTAGAAATAGAATTGTAGGGTCAAAAGGATGTGCATATCTAAAACGATGGTAATACTACCAGATTACCTTCCAAAATGATTGGTCACATACCCACTCTTCTCCCTCCCTAGCTGACTCCCACTCATTTTTTAATATTTTAAAATTTACTATAAAATATGTCAGATACAAGGGGTAGAAAGAATAGCACATTTAATGACATTAACAACACAGCTGAAGGCTGTTTTGTTTCCTTCTCCAATTGCATGGTCCTTTTCTATACACTTCCCTGTATTTTTCATACTTTTCTATGTATGTATTATACATGTATACTTTTGCTACATATGTATTATTCTAACGCTATTTAGTAATGTCAGTGTTTTAAAATAAGGATACTGTATACCTTCTGTGGTATTTTATTTTTTACTCAGTATTAATTTGTGGGGTTTATCTACATTGATAGCTATGGCCCAATACTAATGCTTCTTTATAACACCACCTGTGCATATGTTCAAGAATTATGGTGCATACTGAGGAGTTGATGATTTTCACTAAATATTGATGAAATGTTTCTCCAAAGAGGTTCCATCACCACCACCATCACCCTTTACCAGGCTGTAACAGTCTTGCACATTTCCAGAACTTGGTCTTTTCAAACTTCGCAATTTTTACCAATCTGAGTTTGAAAAAGTTATTTATTTCATTTTAATTTACATTTCCCTGAACACATATTTTAATATTTTGACCATTTAGTACCCTCTTCTGGGAATTGCCTGATTCCTGTCTCTTAGCTATTTTTCTCTTGGGTTTATGCCCTTTTCTTGTTGGTTTTTACTGATTCCTTATATATTCTTGATAGTAATTCCTAGGAGGTTACGTGCATTGCACATATTTTCTCCTCATCTGGGGCTCGACTTCATTATTTTATTGTGGTCTTTTGAGGACTAGAATTAATCGTAATACAGTTGTTCATATGAATGATTTGTGCATTTCTGTTTTGTTTAAGAAAACCTTCTCTTCCATAAAGTCAAATATTTTTTTCTCTGTTTCTTTTCATAGCTTTAGCTTTAAAGTTTTGCTCCCTTCTTTTAGGTCTAGAGTTGAGTTTTGTGTATGATTTAAGGTAGGGATACAATCATATTTTTTTTCTTCTCAGATAAATTGTCCCGGCACCATTTATTAGATAGTCCATCTTTTCCAGTGACTCGCAGTGCCTCATATGCAAATATATGATATTTCCATGTATGTGTGGAATTGTTTCTGGGTTTTCTATTCTATTCTCTTGGTCTTGCCTATTCCTATGCCAGTACACATTCCACTAATTACTATAGTTTTACAGTAAAAGCCTGGATAGCTGGTAGGACAAGTTCTTTTATCTTTTCATTGTTCTTCAAAATTGTCTTGGTTTTCTTAGTTCTTTGCACTTACCCCTACTCATTCTTTAGGTCTGCTCAAAATTACACCACTTACTTTATAAAGACATATGTTCACTTCTCCCCTCCTAGACATTGTTATTACTGTCATGTATTTTACTTATATATTTGTCATAAATTCCACAGTACAATTTACTAACATCGGGGAACCTCACATATTTACCCATGTAGTCACTATTCCTGATGGCTCGTTTGCTTGTGTAAATCCATGTTTCCATCTGGCATCATTTCCTTCTGCTTGAAGAACTTCTTTTAAGATTTCTTCTAGTGCAGGTCTGCTGGTGAATAATTCCTTTAGCTTTTGTATCTCTGAAAAAGTCTCTATTTTATCTTTAGATTTTTAAAATATATTTTAAAGATATTCTTGCTGGATATGGAATTATAGCGTGACAGTTTCTTTCAATACTTTTAAAGATGTTGTTCTACCATCTTCTGGCTACATTGTTACATAATAAGAAATCTGCTGTCATTTTTATTTCTCTTTTTGTAATATTCCCCCTGACCCCTGGCTGCTTTTAAGATTTTTCTTTCTTTGTCACTGATTTTAAGCAATTATATTGTAGCATGCCCTGGTATATAGTTTTCTTTATGTTTCTTGTGTTTGAGATTCATTGAGCTTCTTGAATCTGTAGGTTTATGTCATCTACATCTCTACTTAACTTTTTGAACATATGGAATACAGTTACATTAGGTTTTTTCCATGTCTTTGTCTACTAATTCTAACATTTATGTTGGTTCTAGGACAGCTTTAACCGATTGATTTTTCTCCTGAATACAGGTCATATTTTCATGCTTCCTTGTCAGCCTAGTAATCTTTGGTTGGATGATGGGTGTTGGGTGCTAGACATTTTTGTATTTCTGTAATTATTTCTGAGTGGTGTTCTGAGATACAATTAAATTTTTTAGAAACAGTTTGGTCTTTCGGGTCTTGCCTTGTTAGGTGGAACAAGAGCCGTATTTATTCTAGAGCTAATTTTGCATCACCAATGAGGCAACTCTAGCCTGTGCCTTATAAATTAGAGAGGGCTTTTTTTTGTTGTTGTTGTTTTTGTTTTTGTTTTCAGTCTGGTTGGTAGGAACAATTGTCGGAACAGTATGCCTGCAATTTCAAGCCCTATGGAAGCTCTAGGCACTGTCTTCTGTTCCTTTCAGGTATTTGTTTTTCCTGGCCTTGGATAGTTTCCTCACATGAATGCACTGATTAGTACTCTGCTGAGTCCTCAAGAGGAACGTTTTGCAGATTTCCAAGATTCTATCTCTGAACAATTTTCTTCTTTCTAGTAGTCTGTCCAAATTCTAGCTGCTTTGATTTCCCAGACTCTTACCTCCATCTTCTCAACTTAGTGAGCTTATGGGCCTCCACACAGGTTCTTCCTTCATATACTACAGCATGGAAACTCCCAGCCCCCACATAAGGAATGGAGTTTGCCAGTAAATAAAAGTTGACTGAGCAGGAAAGTAGCACTTTCTGGCTTTCAAGTCATATATTGGATATTCCTGGCAGATGTCAGCTTTCAGTTCTTTGTATTTCTTAAAGTAACATTTTACTACTTTAAGAAGAAATTATTCAACTGCTTCTTAGATTCATAAGTCTTCCAAAAGTATTCTTACTTCTTGGAGTCCTTTTACCATGCTTCTGTAGCAGGAGATAGTTTGTGAAACTATGTCTACTAGGAGCAAGTGCCCTGTCCCTTGGAACCAGAGTGCTAATTAAACAGATGCTCTTTTTCTGAAACTTAAGGTCTCAGCCCTGTGCTGTAAGCCATTTTAGCAACTGCATTCTAAAGTAAGCTTCCATGAACTCACTACAATGTCAATAATAACTCAAAGGTGGAAGTTTACTGACAAGATTTTTTTGGTACCAGTAATGAAGCAGTTGAATTACTCCTCTCTAAAATTGATCTGTCGAGCCTATATTAAGACTTTCTTTGTAGCTCTTCATTGCATGTATAAACTGTCGGTTTAGCTATGAATCATTGAGGACATAAAACAGAGTATCTCCATGTGTTTAATTATCATTGTTTTCTATGAATGTGATGAGGTCCAACTATTCAAATGGATAGCTTAAATTTGCTTTTATTTTTAGTACTTGTTTCTAGTCCTTTTATATAACACAAAGCATGACAGAGACATAATTCCAAAAATACCCAAAAAAGATGATTGACTTTCTCACTTTATACAATTTTAGTATTTGATTTGTACAATATAGATATCCTTTAATAAAAACAGTAGTAAATTGCAGGAGGTTAATGGTTTCCCCCAAAGAATCCACAAACTGGCCTGCTGACAAAATTTAGTTCACTGTCTATTTTGTAAATAAAGTTTTATTGGAATATAGCAAAGCCCATTCATTTATGTATTCTGGCTGCTTTCTTGCTACAATAGCAGAGTTGAGTAGCTACAACAGAACTATGTCCCACAAGGTCTAAAATATTTACTAAAAAGCATGTCAACTTGTGGTTATTGGTGTTGAAGTGAGGTAAAATCTTAAGACCAAAAACTAGGAATTGGAAAAGGAAGTAGAGATTAACTAAGATAGTACTCTGGTCAGGAATTCAAGTACACTATTGGGAGAGACATCTGAGTAGCAGAATTAGAGCCTAAGCTTCATAACTACCCATCACTGAATATATTTCAGATACTTTTGCAAACCTCCAAATTAAAAATTCAGATGACTGAAGAGAATTCTTCAATTCCATTTTATGGGCAATAACTACATATTTAAGGTTAGTAGTAATTTAAATTAAAGAAAAACATTATGAATTTGTTAATATAAATAAATTTAAAATCCTCTTTTAAGTTAACAGTTTAATTGCAGTTTTCCCTGCTGTTTATTTTTTCTGTAAAAACATAAACTTTAGAGTTCGAAGGGAATAATAAGGCTTTAACACTGTATGGGGATAAAAACTTTTGCCCACTCTGATTTAGAGACCACTATGAACTTACAGATATAGTCATCATAGCATTTCTGTTATTAAAAAAATTCTCTTATTACTCATTTCCTCTTATTTCATCTGAGTAACATTAGGTCTGTTTAATGTATTACCCAGGCCTTTCTCTTAAGCTTCTTATCCATTTACTCTGAATTTGGTATATACATACATACATACATACA
Source organism: Eidolon dupreanum (assembly GCA_028627145.1). Taxonomy (NCBI): domain Eukaryota; kingdom Metazoa; phylum Chordata; class Mammalia; order Chiroptera; family Pteropodidae; genus Eidolon; species Eidolon dupreanum. The sequence goes on along the minus strand of CM053502.1, from coordinate 64,548,781 downwards.
AACATACATACATACATACATACATACATACATACATACAGAATTTTCAGAGGTTTTGCTATTTAAGATCAACATTCAATTATTGGGTAGGAAAGGTATTAGGGCTTCAGCTTCTGTTTGCAAAAGAAACCATTGCCTCTATTATGTGAGTTCATTTACTAATATAAAATGCCTAGCACAGTTCCTTACACATAGTGAGTAGTCAGTACCACTTGCTGATAAATGAGAATTAAATACATAGAGGGACAGTTCAGGTTCAGAAAGGCAGATTGTCGTATATATTTATCTCCTTTCCCTTGAAACCCTATTAAAATAATGGAAAACAGTTTTTTTAAAATCACTGAAAATGAGAGTGAGACCTTTAGTGGACAAGATTATTCAACAAATTTCTGGAATACAGAGAATGGATGGAAGATTGACAGTCAATAAAGTAGAACAGAGGAAGCTATGGCCAAAGAGAGTGTCAAGTGCTCTGGCGAGTCACAGAAGCGTAAGTTTGAAAAAACGAGAGTAAAAGGGTGATTCATGTGAAGGTCTTTATGCAGAATAAATGTCCAGAATCTAGGAGTCTTTTTCCTAGATTAGTAAATTTTGAGGCATAATTTTGAGAAATTGTCTCAAAATAAATGAATTGGTTCCATTCTAGCATTTAAGTGCATCACTTCCACTTGAATCCTGCAGCTCCCAGTTGTCAGTGTATTGCTTTGTTCTTAAATATGAACAGACACAAAGCTTATCCAGACATATGAGAAAAGACTACATTATAGAGTGAAAACAAGATTATTTTTTAAATGAGAGGAAAAGATGACTATGGAGGAAACAGATTAAACAGGCAACAAAACTTTAAAAGAAATAATTAGTGGCATCAGAGAAACTATCCTATTCATAAAACAAGAACAAGATGCTTTAACATTAGATTGATGAGAGAGCAAAACGGGTGTTCTTGGAAATTAAAAATCTAGTTGCCCCAATTTTTTTTTAAGTTCAGTGTAGCAGAAGCTAAATTTGATGTAAGGATAAGTAAGTAGAAGGGAAAAAAAGAGGAAGAAAGAAAAGAAGTACGAAATGAGAGCTTTAGAGAATCAATGCAAGAAGAATTCCAGGAAGATTAAACAGAGACAATGAGAGGAATGATTTACAACATAAGTATTACTCGTAGCTGAAAGCGAAGCATGTAGTTTCTAGGAGCTTATGAGTTCCTCACACAGTGAGAGAAAAAAAGATGCACACCTGAATGAATACATGTTATAAAGCTTTACAATAATGTAAGACAGGCCTGGAAGCTTTCAGAGCAGTTAAAAATTGGATAGCTTCAAAGGAATGAGAATCAGGGACCATAGGTTTCTCATCATCAACACTGGTTATAAGTGGAGCAGTGCCTTCAGAGTTCTGAGGGCAACTGATGTTCAGCCTTAAATTCTTTACCTAGCCAAACTATCAAGTCTGCGGGTAAAATATACATTTCAAATATATAAGGATGTATATTCTCTTCATACTTCTGTTCAGATGTGTTCCAGGAAAACAATTAACAGTGGGATCAGGAAACTGATTACATTGCAAGCAACAAAAACCAACTCTGGCTGGCTTAAGCAGAAAAAGAATTTATTGCAAGAATTTTAGATAACTCACTGAATTGTCAGGAAGCTTTGAGAACAAGGCTTGGAGAACAGACAGGAAGAGGGAAGGATCAATAGGCAGAACCACAGTCAAAACGTCAAACTACAGTGAGTCCAGTAACACTGTCACTTCTCCCAGGGTCACTGTTACCACTGGTCTTCCTTTCAGGAGGGACCAGATTCCAGGTCCTGTGCCAGCCTAGGTAATGGCCTTGGCCCAGGGTTCAGGGAAGCTGGGAAAGGGCACTGGGGGTCTTCAGTTTCTGTGATAGAAAAGTGGATGTGCTTCCCACCAGGACTGACAAAGTCGAGAACTTCTTAACCATGAGAGAGCAGGTTCAGAGGCTAGGCCATCAAATAAACTGACAAGTGTTTACTTCAGACTTGAACACTGCTTGTAGTCAGGGAAAACAAGAATGATAGTCATGCAACAGACTTGGAGAACTGTCAGCCCAGGGTCTAGACCAGGGGTCTCCAACCTCTGGGCCACAGACCGGTAACGGACCATGGCCTGTTAGGAATCAGGCCATATAGCAGGAGACGAGTGGTGGGTGAGCAAGGGAGGCTTCTTCTGTATTTGCAGCCACTCCCCAGCACTAGCATCACCACCTCAGCTCCACCTCAGATCATCAGGCATTACATCAGGCATTAGATTCTTATAGGAGTTCTGGTCCCTGGTGCCAAAAAGGAGGTTCAAGAGTTGGGCAAGAGAAAAAGTGGGGACTTGTTAGAATATCTGATGGAATGGAGAGTTGGAAAAAATTGAGGAAATTGCGAGGGCAAATAATGCCAACAAGCAGGAAAGAAATGGAAACTCCAAAGAAAACAATCTTTACAAGAAAAGAAATGCAATCTCAGTATAGTATTTGACTCAGCAGTAAGTGATATTTGTATAGTCAAAATGCACAGCACAGGTTTTTAATTTAAACAAAAATGATATAACTATTGGGAGAAAGGATGAAAGAGACGTGGGTGTGGAATCATTGAAGGAAGTCTACGTACATAACAAAAATGGCTAACCAAGAAATAGCTTGTTAGAACTACAGAGGCGACCACTAGAAGAAATAGTAAAATTGGTTCTTCTCGTGTGGTAGCCATTATGAGCTAGTGGATTTTTTAAAATCATGTGTATTTACTTATATTTAAATTGTGTTAAATTATTTTTTTAAATAAAGTAAACATGTATTGAAAGGCAGTCACCAGTTCATAAGTAAATGGTTTCTATTCCAAAAGTTGTGAATCAGTTTGAGATTACTTTTATTTTAGAAACATTCATAAGCATGTGGTTAGATTTCCAAAAATAAATTTTTAGTTAAAATACCTTCCATCTGTAGTTTAAAAATCAAAAGAAGAAAAATGGCCAAGTCCGGGGGGCATTCTTGTAATCCAATGAGAAAAGATGGGGGAATTTAGCTGGGATAGTGAAACAGGCATGCAGAGGAACACATCTGAGAGAGAACAGAGGTTCTGCTCACCAGTTGGTGGTGGCTGGGATGTGGGATTTTAAGGGAAACCTCCACCAAGATGAAATGCTTGCTTGCTATTTCTGTCACCGCATGCCTCCATCAGGGCCTTCAGCATTCCTGTTTGGTTCACCAGTTCTCTGAGATAATTTGGTTTCTGATTAGGCTTCTCACCTAATAGCTCATAGTGACACTGCTTATGTTAGGTTATAAATTAACCTCTCGTCTAAAAAGCCAGAGAAGACTTTAAAGCTCTTTATCTTAGGTAACCTCATCACAGAGAAAGCTTGATGCTGGAAGTGTGGTTATTAGCATGGCAAATAAGAGACAATGATCTGGCACCTTCTTTATCCTCTGCAGCAAAGCCCCTCCCTATCCCTACCAGCACCTCCGAACGAAGACCCTTTCAACTCTCAGTGATTCTGCTCGCGCTTGGACAGCTGCTGCAGTCTCTTGACTCTACTCCCTTCTCTGCAGGATGAGCCCATTGGCCTTCCAGGACTTGGCCCGAGCACTCTCCAGGTCTCCACCCACTAATTCCAGCCCTCCTTCCTGTCTTCCTGTACCCAGCTGAGGACTTATTGCAGTATTGGTCATGCATTTCCTGTTTTTTTTGTTTGCCTATACCCTCTGTGTAGTGGGGACCACCATCTCACCTTTACAGTCATCTCCTTGGCAGGGCTTACTACGTAGCAGACACTTAATAAATAATTGGAGATTAAAAAATAGTTAGACACAATGAAGTAATATATAGTGTCACAGCTGGAAGCTGTTTTTTTTTTTTTTTTTTTTTTTTTTTCTTAAAACCCACATGCCCTGACTCGCTGACCTGATAGCCAGAATCCAGGTGAGAGTCAATCAGTTGTAATCTGGGCTCCACCGGAGATTCCCTCCTTTGGGTTATTTCGCTAACGTACTTAAATTGGTCCTCATTCTTTTTATTCAATTTCCATTTTCTTCTATTTTCCTTCTTCCTCTGTTCAAAATGTCCTGTGTCATGTTTGGCTTTGAGTCAAAATGTATTAAATATCTAGTTCTTTTCCCTTACCCAGGTCTCCTATTAACAGGGTGAAGGGAGTTGATTTTAGTGTTCACAGTTTGTTAGCCTACAGCGGGCTGTGATTTTTCCCTAATTTAACTTATTCCTGGGGCTCAGTTGAATGGTAGCTAAGAACATCACTTGCCTTCCCCCCATGAAGATGGGACGCCTTCTCTGTAGCATAGCCCATTTCTGTGTTGAACCCATAGCCATGTACATAAGATTTTCAGTAGTCTAAAAGATAAACTACCAGACTTGTTTCATTTAACCTCAAATGGTAATGATTTTTGTTTTTCTTGTTATGCAAGTAACCCGCACTCCCTTTAAAATAATTTAGAAGTATAACCCAAAATTAATACTCAAAACCATTTGATATGTATCTTTAGATACTTTATTTCTATGAATATAACTTCCCTACACAAATACAATTTTACCATTCACACATGCTTTTTAAAAAACATAGATGTACATAATTTTTAATTATATAACATTCCATTATATAAATGTACAGTAACTTACTGAATTTTTCTTTTGAGACTGGGCATTTATGTTTGACATATGTGGGAAAAAATTATTCAGAAAACTGGCTGTGCTATTTTCAATAGACAAACTCTAGGAATAACATAAATGTTCTCAGAATATACTCCAAGAAGTGGAATTGCTAGGTTGAAAGGTATAAATTTAACATGTATATAGACACATCACTTTTAAAAATACAATCAAATACTACAGAACTATAAACATGAAATTAATGCCCCATATTTTATTTCTCAGAGATTACCTCTACTAACAGTTTATGTAGATCTTTCTAGACCTTTCCTCAATGGATACTTGGAAATTTTATAGTGAGGTTTATAGTTTTTTAATTTTTTACCCTTATGAGATCATATTCATATTTTTCTACAACTTTAATTTTTACCCTTTATATTTCTTGGAAATCTTTTCAAATATTTAGAGATTAATCTCCAGGATATATAAGTACATATATATACCTATATGTACATACATGTACATATATATTTTTTAATATCCCCCTTAAGGGTGGATAATGTTGGAGCTTTGTGATTTACCTGCCAAGAGACTTTGGGAATTTTTTCCTTGGTTCAGTCAACATAAGTAAATTTGACTGAGTGCATGCCATATGGAGGGCTCTGGGGAAGCTAAGTTGCTAAAGACCTGAGCTTTTGGTTCAATGAGGAAACCTGGAACTTATGTGTGCTATGATGGTAAAATCATGCCCTGGCAGCCCAGAAGTTGCTAAGATAGCAAAGGAGAGATGTCTCAATCAGTCCAGAGAAGTTGTGGTCACTGACAAATTAATTGAACAGACCTGGGTTCAAATCCTGGTATCTATGACTTATTAACTGAGCTATAAGTAATCGTTAACTTTTCTGCCTTAGTGCAAGATAGGTATAGTAATACCTACTCCATAATGCCATCATGAATATTTATTGGGGAAAATGGTTATAGTAGAGGAGTATTGAATGTCCATTAGTAGGTATCTGGTTAAGCAAATAAATCATGGTGTAATAATACAATATTATACAGCTATGAAAAATAAGGTCATTCGATGTGTACTGATAGGAATCAAACCCTGAAGTATGTGATTAGAATAGTATGTGGTTTGCTACCATTTGTGTAAAAGTTCTTTTAAAGGTGTAGTGGTGTAAACTATATGTATACTTGTGTTTACATAGACTATCTAAGAGGATATTGGAGTAACTTCATAGTGCTTGCCTTTAAGGGAATAAGGCTCCAAGAGTAGGAGAAAGGTTTGCTTTCTATGTATACCCATTTGTGCTGTTTGAATGACCATGTGCAATTATTTAAAGGAAAGTTTTTTTAATTATGAAAATAAAACTAAGTAAAATCATGAAGTTTATCAATATAATATGCTCTTCAAATATTTTATAGAAATTTTTCATAATCCTTTAGAAAGTGGTTATAAGCATGGACTTTGGTGTAGGCAAACTTACTGATTGTGGGGTCTTGGAAAATTTACTTAAGCACTGTAAACCTTAATTTTCTCCTGTAAAATAGAAAGTAATAATAACTAATTATGAAGTTGTGTCAGAATGCGATAACACTATCGTTTAGAAAGAAATTAATATGGTGCATGATATATTGTAAGCACGCACATGTTCATTGTGTTATAGTTAATACTACAAGGCCATATCTATTAGGACTCTTGGTTTGCCAATGTTAGTAATCTAACAGAAAAGGGAGTTTGTTGGCTCACACAAATTAAAGTCTAGGGCAGGACTGCCTTTTGGCATGGTTGTATCTCGTATCTCCCTTGAAGATATTGGGACTCAGTTTCTCTCTAACTCTTAACTCTACTTCTGTGTTGGCTCAGTTCTCAGGTAGCTCCAGGCTCACACTCTACTGCCTAATAACTTCCAGTTAAAAGAACCCAGTACTTTCCAAGAAGAGTCCCAGAATTGACCAATCCACCCTGCTTTGATCATGGGCTTATCCCTAAGCCAGTCACCTTAGTCAGGGAATTGGAATGCACTGATTGGTGGACCCACATTACAGAACTCACCTCTATAACCTTGATGGGAAAGGTCGATTTAAAATGCTGAGCAATGACAGGCCTTTTGTTTTCAGGCTTGGAGGCATAGAAACCACCTGAACTAAGAACTGCGGGAAAGTTCCTTCCCCAGTAGAAAAAAATCGGGGCAACAAAGGCAACTATGGATGTTCCCCACAGCCCACTGCTTGGCTTCCTGACCATTAATCCTATTATTTTCATATATGCATTTTTAGAAATGCTTAACAGTACGATGTTTCATTACAGAGAAACATGATCTTAATTGGGGCTGAGGTTCTAGAAAGATACCACATGAGTGATCTATAGAGCATTCCTCATGTCCAGTCCTTGATGCCTGCTTAGGACCAAATGGCTGTCTTCTGTTGAACACCAAATAGGTTATTGCTTTACTAGTAGGGGCCGTGTAATATGAAGATCTGTTTATAAACAGAATAACTCTCAGTTCAGCAGGATGTTCACACTAAGAGCAAACAAAAATTGAGACAACCAAGTGAGGAGACTTTCATCTGCTCTGGTGCTCAGCCCAGGGCATGGCAGTGTGGGCAGAGACTACTTGTACTATTTAAATCCTTTCATCTAGTTTTTTGTTTGTTTTACCAAAATATGTGCTCGAATTTGCTAAGGTAAGCAGTTAAGTAATGCTACTCCATCATATGTCAAAATCTGTAGCCCTTCCCAAAAAAGAGCTCAATTATTGCACCAATCCTCAGATCTAGGACCTGCAAGTACTGTGTGGTCCTCTTAAGTCCATTGCAGTCAGCACTCACTAAACAAGGGAGGAAAAATAACGGGACAACCCAACAGAAACATCTCTTTGGAAAAGGAAAATGACACACAGTGGTCACCTCCTGTAGCATGTCATGTCCTCCTGAACAGGAATGCTGGCACTTGGAGACTTGGTGGAGACAGGACTTGCTTGTGGAATCAATATGGCCACCCTGATTTCTACTCTCTCACTGCTTGTTTCTTTTTGGTGTAGAATTTATAAGCTTAGTAGTTGGTTCTGTTAGAGGCTGAGACATCATAGGCCTTTGCCTACTTGATGTAGGGATTGTCTGGTGATAGAAGTGCCTTTAAAATTTAGTAGATTTTCTATCTAGTATTTAAATTTGGTGAACTCTAGGATTTGGTTCTTGGTGACCAGAGTCATGCATCCTGACTAGTCCTAGCCCTTAAAGTTGCCATCTCTGTTTCTTAGGAACACATTTTTGAGAATTTCCCCAGCCTACAGTTTATTGCTTCCATAGGCCTTTGCCTCAAAGCAATTTTAAATAATAGCCTCGGATGGGGAGGCAAAATTAATATATCCCCAGGCTGCTGGCCACTGGGTGGTTCTTTATTGTGAGGGTTCAAGGACAGTACAGCCTTAGGGGCCCAAGTGTTCCAGGTCCCAAACCCTTTTCCCAGTTGCCTTCCTTCTCTCTATCTTCTTGGATTACTTTCTACAGAGAAAAAAAAGGCCTTGATGGCAAAGCTCTTCTCTTCTTTTAGGTATACCAGCTTAAATGACACTTGTCTCTATCAGTAATTTCCTGAAGACTAGAAGAAGTAACCAACACACTTTGCTTCTCTCTCACAGGCTTACCAGCCCTCCCCCATTGCACCATAGCCCATCTTGACTCAGCTAATCCCGCAGACTGTCACTTGCAACACCGCACATTCAGGTTCTCAACTCAAAGTGCTTTAAGCAAAAAAAAAAAAAAAAAGAGAGAGAGAGAGAGAGAGAGGGAGAGATTTTATTGGCTAATGTAACTGAAAAGTCCGGAAAAGATCAGTTGTTTCCGCTGGTGTGTGATCTGATCCAGAGTTTTGAAAGATGGCCTCAGACCCCTTTCTTCTGGTCTCTCCACTCTGCTTTCCCCTGTGGAGGGTCCATTCTCAGATAGCTTCAGGTTACAAGCCTATCAACTTTACTGTGAAGGCACACCCCCTTCTTGCCAGTAGTTCCAGAAAAATTCCTAGAGTTGGCCCTCATTCAATTAGCTTCGGTGATGTGCCACTCTGACCAATCACTGTGGAGGGAGGAGAGGGGGTAGGGAAAACGGACCACAACGATTAGCCAGGCCTGGGTCCCTTTGTGCACTTAGGCTGTGGGAGGGAGGGGGTACTCCCCACAGGACAATTATGAAGCCTTTGCCTGATGAAGAGGGAATTTCCCTGGACCAACCAAAAACAACAGGCCTATACAAAGATTGGGCAGAATATTTGGGAGGGAAAAGTGAAGTTGAGAAAACAAATTTGTGAATTGTCATTCCTAGGCCTTTAGAGTAATGTTTAGCCGACAGAAGATAGAAAGATGATGTGTACCACAAATGCAAGCCACATAAGTAAAAATATACATATGTAGAAAGAAAGAGGTGAAATAATTTTAATACTATCTTAATATTTTATAAAGCCAAAATGCTATCATTTTAACATGTAATTAATATTAAAATCATTGAGATATTTTACCTTTTTTATACTAAGTTTTCGAAATTCAGTGTATATTTTAAATTTATAGAACAACTCGCTTACTGTAATGAACAGGACAAGTTTAGTTGATAACTTTCCATAGAGAAGCTGCATATTTGTTATCGGCTGATAAGTTATTATTATTGTTTCTATGTCATGGGAAGTTATTTTGAAATTGTGACTCTCTTCATCAGTAGAATCTGCCCTAAAATGGGCCTAAATATATGTTGCCGTGTAGGGTATCTAGTCGGTGCCAATTCTGTCTGAACACCGATCACACCCATACAGTTAGTACTCAACAATTACTTCTTTATCTGTCTTTTCTCATGGACTGTAAGCCCTAGGAAGGCAGGAATTCATCTATCTTCCTTACCTCTGTTCCCTAAACCCAGAGCCAGTACATGGAAGATACTAAGTAGATGTTTTTAAAGTGAAATGAAAGTAGTAAATTAAAAACTTAGGTGAGGATTTCTTATTTACCAGGTTTGATGACAAAATGACAAAAGCAATACTACTTGAAGCCCAAGATTGAGTGTTTGTAATATTTGTTTTTCTGATGAATGGCTATTTGTAGTCTGTGACTAGTTGTGTTATTATTTGATTACTTTCTTTTATTCACTATATATATATAGTGAAAAAATTATATGTATATACATATATATCATATATAGAGAGAGAGATATCATATATATATAGAGAGAGAGAGATCTCATATATATATATATATATATATATATAGAGAGAGAGAGAGAGAGAGAGAGAGAGAGAGAGAGAGAGAGAGAGATTGAATGCCTATAGAAACCCAGGCTCTGTGCCAAGCACTAGGTATACAAAGATAAATGGGAAACAGCCCCTGCCTTAAAGGAAATGAGAAACAGATTAGTAAAATAACTCTTATATCCAATAAGGGTTATGATACAAATAAACACAAAGTGTCTGGGGAGCTTAAGGAAAGGAGTTCAACCCAGGTCAGAGATGGAGAGAGGCAGCAAAGATTCACTAGAGAAAAGTGAATTTAAGCTCCATGGTGCCTGCTGCATTCTTAGTATCTAGCCACATGCCTGGCACATATGTTGAATCAATGAATAAATGAACAAAGTGGCTCCTGAACCTAGACCTAAAGGATCATTGGATTTGTTCATCTGAGTGTATATGGGTGATTATTGTGGGTGAAGAGAGAGTCTGCGTGACAGCCCAGCTCTGAGCTAGACTCTGGCTGTGGGAAATGGCGAGACCCTGAGTGAGTAAGTAGAACAGAGATGGTAAAAGCAGGCATGAGCCTGCAGCATTGGCAGGGGCCATATCCCAAAGAGCCTCGCTTCTTGTAATTGTCCATATGACCGGGGACGAATGATTGTACTTTCTTATTCCAGGCCAAGCGAAGGCTGGAGCTAGGAGAAAGCGGTCACCAGTACCTCTCAGATGGTTTAAAAACCCCTAAGGGCAAAGGGAGAGCTGCACTGCGAAATCCAGACAGTCCCAAAAGTAAGGATTCTTTCATCTCTGCTTCTCTGTGGTGTGGGTTCCCAACTTTCAAAGCTTATGGCTGGAAGGATGCCAAGGTGTGAATAATTTTGGCATGTTTGTTCTTTTTCATTTCTTTCTCTGCCAATCCAAAAAATAAATACAATGTCGGCAGACACCGAGCAAAAGGTTTACAGAATCACTTCAGTACCTAAATACTGACTTTAGGAGAGGCCTCTTTAAATGTATGCAGTTTCATTTTTCAACTCAGAATGCAAACTCTTTGGCACATTCTGTAATCAACTTTCATTTTAACTTTACTTAACGGACATTACTTCAGAGACTGGGCTAACTGGGTGTAGACAAACTGTGCCAGAGTCAGTAATATCTATGTCATCCTAAATCTCTTAACTCAACATAAGGCAGCATAAGAACTGATTGAGACCAATAAATTGCAGCTAGTTTATCTTTCCATTGAATACCATCATTATTTCTTCGGGGAGAGAGAGAGAGAAAAGTAGGCTGGAAATAGCTAAATAGTCCTTTATATCTCTGGCATTAAATGTAAAGGCTAAATTAGACTGTTCTCTCCTGTAGTTTATGAATTAGGCAATTCACAAATTGTGCATGCTACTAAATCAAAGCCTTGACCTGTGCACCTGTAAGAAAATAGATACAATATGAAACGTAAGAAATTTCATTCAAGAGGGATGGGGAGATTTGATTAAAAGACCCTTCCAGATAGTCTTCTTCCAAATGAAGCATTATTAGACATATTGGTGAACAAGTTATATACACACAGAGACACCGAAGCCTAAAAGGCCAACTGAGGTGGGTCTGTCTGCGCCCCTGTTGCAAAATCCTGGAGAGATTCGTAACCTGGCTGCATCAGGTTAGGCTCCACATGTGCTGATCCCAAGGGGCTACAGCACTTTTTCATTCATTCAACAGATATTTTTGAGCACCTCCTATGTGTGAGATACTTCACTAGCCCCAGAGAATAGGGTAAGCCAAAGTAGAAACTACTGAGAAACTCAGAGTAAAATGCTTTCATCAGGAATTTTTACTGTCCCTTTCTTTTCTAATAAAGCAATTTCATAGCTTTCTATAACTTACCAGAAACAACAGCAACAACTTTGCTTCCGATACTAATACTCGGGCTGCAGTGGGAAAGGGGGCTTGCTTAACTGCAAAGAAACCCTTCATTTCTTTACCTTTCCCCCTGTCCCCCACCTGCTTGGTTTTTGTTTTTCTTTAAGCTCCAAAATCTCCCTCAGAAAAAACACGGTATGATACATCACTTGGTCTACTCACCAAGAAGTTCATTCAGCTACTGAGCCAATCACCTGATGGGGTCTTGGATTTGAACAAGGCAGCAGAGGTGCTGAAAGTGCAAAAGAGAAGGATTTATGATATCACCAATGTGCTGGAAGGCATCCACCTCATTAAGAAGAAGTCTAAAAACAACGTGCAATGGATGTGAGTATGGGCCACGTCTGCCCCCTCTTCCCTGGCTCTAGTGGGGTCCTTTCAAACACTGTCCTTTCTCTCAGTCCCAACTTTCACATGTGCCCACACTTCATTTCTGCACTCTCCTACTCTTTTCTACTCCCTCTTTCTCTTCCCTCCTCAACTTCTTTTAGTGGAAGTTCAAAGTCTCTTAAAGTAAAAGACCTATTTAGGTACTAGCAGATATGAAAGGATGTGTATTCAGTTAGTCTCAAGCAAGGTAATCCTGGGATTAACTAGGGTTCTGCAGATGTAAAATAAACTGCTGTTCATTTGTTACCATGAGGTCTATGTGGGAGCTCACATGTATAATATCATAGATCTTTGGCTTATCGCTAATAGAAATTTAGAAATTAACTATGGCTGTGTATTAACACATCTATGTAGATGCACAATTGCCATATATTTTTATCCATGGTTCTAATAGCAGATTAACTCATTTTCTGTGTAAATAAGGCAAGACTTAAAAAGTCCCTTCTAGAAAAGGGAGATGATAACACTTGTCACCTATACACCCACATATATGACTAAATGTATGATGATAATGTCATTTGTGAATTATGGACAGAGTACTGAGCAGCCAGTATCTTAGAAGGACCTATTAAAGTGTATTGGAAGGAATAAATCTATTATGGGTCGGCTTTCAAAAAACACTACTTCAAACATAAGATGAACAGGTAATTTTTCTGTACAGAAGTTTTTGGAATTTTGTGATGACTCGGTGACCTAATTTAGCCTGCGGCTTAGAAAACCTGTTGGGTGTTGATCTGTGTTTGCACATACAGCTCATATGTCTGCTTCCTTAACCTCCTTTTCCTTTCTGCTGTCGGTATCAAGCCCCGCAGAAATTAGCTAGGTCTCTTGTGCTTTTTGGATGATGTTTTGTTGAATACTGAATTATTCCATCTTTTCTTTCAAATTTTTCTATCTTTCTGTGTCTGTTTTTCCCCACCCTGAGAGGCATGTGGTAGGAAGGAACTGTTTCCTCTTACCCTTGGAATTTGAGCCTTCTGAAGAAAGGTCTCTTCTGAAGGAAAGACACCTGAAAATAGCAGTGTTTTTCAACTTTAGTTTCTATGGTGTGAAAAGTGAAGGACTGTATGTATGAAAAAATATGTATAAAAGTTCTCGTTTTAACACTTGGCTAACAAATGGTGTAACCTGTATCAAAAGAAGACATTTACCCAAAGGACCATTTTTCCCTCCCCTCCCTCGATTATTCATTTCCCTCCCCTCTTTAGCCTCTCAAGTAGCCATGAAGAGTCTGTGTTTGGGTTTCTAGGGGCTGCAGTCTGTCTGAGGATGGGGGCATGCTGGCCCAGTGTCAAGGCCTGTCAAAGGAAGTGACTGAGCTCAGTCAGGAAGAGAAGAAATTAGATGAACTGATCCAAAGCTGCACCCTGGACCTCAAACTGTTAACCGAGGATTCAGAGAATCAAAGATATCCTTTGTGCCACCTGGTCATTGGGGGTTAGTGCCTTCTAGACTCTTTCTAGAGTTGACAATCTTGACTTACATGCACAAGGTAGAATTTTACTCTGGTTTTGTGTGTGTGTGTGTGTGTGTGTGTGTGTGTGTGTGTGTACGTACCCATTATTTTCATGTCAGAAGTCAGATTTATGGAAAGATAGTAATCGGATGGATCCTAACATGTCTATTTTTATAGCAAGGAGGGAACCATTTTTTAAAATATTTTATTCATTTGTGTTTGGAGCATATGGATACACTCATAGTGTAAGGCAACACTATTATAAGATACGTTTGATATCAATATTAATATTAATGACAGCATTCAGCAGATTCATCTTTGGCTTCCCAGATTTAGGGTGGGTGTTAGCTGTCATTGTTGGGGTTCTCACATTCTATTTTCTTTTCATTAGATACTGGAACAATTGGAATTCGTTGACTATCTGATTGAGCCATAGTTGAAGAAATTGAAAGAGTATTAAAAATTTTTTTCTATAACTTTTAAAAAGCATTATGCTGCTTCACAACACCAAAAACTGAGGTCAGAAGCACCGCAAGGCCTGGGAAATCTCGATTTATCTGTTCACCTTCAAACATTACTCCTTGGAAATAAAATATAAAAACCAATTCTTGTTCAACTGGCTGACAATCTGTTGATCATCTCAGGAAAGCTTACTGTTCATCATCTCACTTCAGACAAAAGATTAGGGAGATTACTTTATCATTTTGGCAAGAAGATTTTGCAATATTCTGTTACCAGTACAAGATAAAACCAATATTTTAAATTACCCCATCTCTAATTTTAATTCCAAACTTCTGATTATTCCATATTACCTTTGTGAGACAGAAAGTAAAATGTGTCCTGCCCAATGTCTTCTAGTGTCTCCTCTCTAATAGGCTTTCCCTCTGAGGGTGTGGGGAAGTTTATTTTTCAATTCAGGCATTTTTTTTGAAACCGCGATTATTCATTTCCTGTTGACCAAAAGATTAACCTTGTCAGCTTGTGATTAGTAAGGTGGAGAAGAGGTGTGCTGATGTGAACCCCCAATGGTGGTTAGAGTGGGTTTACAGGAGACGAAGGAAGAATAGCTCTAGCTGGGCTGTTTCATCCATTGTTTAGTTGGGAGCCCCAGTGAGGAGGGGTTGTGGTAGTTACAAATGATTGGCAGCTTGTGTCGTTTAAAGCCTTGTCACCCACATGAGCTTTCTCTGGGGCCTTTGTTGCAGAAAATGAAACCTTCTTTGCAGGAGGCTGCTAACTCAAGAAGCAAATTCAGTAGGGAGCCACAATGGCAGCACTTTTAAGTTTGTAAGATTAGATAATATGTTTGTACAATTTATTTCAATTTGCCATTCAGTTCTGAATTTGGTACAGCTTGTTCACAAATGTGTTGAAATTTTCCTTCCTGCAGCATGTTGAGTAATTGTAGATGAGCTTTTATTTTAATAAGTTCTTGTCACATAGCTTTTTGACAGTGGGGCTGTGGAGTAAGTACCTGGTTATCAGTGTCCCCAGTGTTCTCAGTAAAATTCAGAACTATCAAGGCGTCTGTAAAGGTACCAGTTGGCCTCTTTGATGAGATAAATGCTGACCTCAAACCTGAATCGTGCTTGAGCTGTCCTAGCAAGCTCAACACTGAATTTGCTTTTGTCTCAACTATTGAGACTTAAAGAAGATAGTCTTTGATAAATGTCCCTAAATGTATGTGCAGATTTGGTGTGGATATGCTATTTTTCTAAACATCAGGTTCATAGCTTCCTTCATTTTCTAATAAAAAGCTACAGTTCTAAGGGACATTATTTCCTCTAGGGTCTCTAAGTCCTATTTCTATATTAAACATGTTAGATCACAGACTCTGTTAGCTACATTACATTACCAATAGAAGTGCATTCATTGAGTTGTGATTTGCTGTTTTATCCTAGGCATTTTTTGTGGGTTAATATTTAAAAACAATTGGCTAAGGACATTATACAATAATTATGTTACTCCGTGTCCCTTTTATAAGAAAGCCATTTCAACCTATTCTCTCATAGTGCCAAGTAAAATCTTGTCTCTCTAGGCAAGCTTGCATGAATACTTTTATTATAAAAGTACCATATTCTTTCATGATATCCTCTTAGGTTTGGCTGCCAGGGCACTTAAAAGTATTGTTCAGTGCTCAGAAGTAACTACCAAGAGTACTGAAATATTATTTTATTCTCTTTTTCTAAATCAGTGTTTCTCAAATTCAGGTTGCAGAGCATCCGGAAGCTGCTTTCCTGCTTGTGCACACTGAAATAGTGATAGAGTTAATACCATCATACAAAGGATAATTTTTCTAACAGAAATAATGACACTCTTATCAGTAGACAATATATAATCACAAACAGCCCAGGTACACTTAAGAGAACAAGCTGCCTGCCTGAGCAGTATTCTGAGTTCTTCCACTAATATATCTATTTGCTACTCATTCATTCATTCATTCATTGGGTGACTGCTGACACTTGTTAATAGTCAAGCAACAGACAGTAGTTATTGGAGTTTCCAAAAAAATTAAGGTTAATGGAGCTTAATTTTTTTTTTCCCTGTAAATTGGGATCTGCCGTCCTCCAGTTTGAGTGACAGCATGCTTCATTGAAGTTCATGGAATACCCATGCTCCAGATGAAACCTGGTTTAAAAATCCCAGACCAAATTGGATTTTGGTTTCTTTCGATGACTTATTTTAACTATTCTGCTTCTGTGTTCACTTTAAAATTTAAAATAGCCATAGACTTTTTTTTAAATGGGCAGGAAAAGGCTATACACTTCTTTTGTTGTCTACAATATCACCCAGAAAACCAGGTTCATGGGAGAGCCCATATATTTAAAGATCTAGGAGAGACAGATATAGTCTTATAAATCATAAAATGCTTTAAAAGTTTTCCATGCATCTCTCTTGTTATCTTCATAATGGTTACATCTGAAGCAATTAGTTGGAAAATTTCCTTAACACTCATTACGTTAGCTTATGTTACATATCAAGATATTCGAAAAATTAGTGGCCTTAAAGACCAAACTGTTATAGTTGTGAAAGCCCCTCCAGAAACAAGACTTGAAGTGCCTGACCCAGTAGAGGTAAGGAGACACGTCTTCGTTCATCTGCAGAGATCTTTTTGAAGTGCCCGAAGTTAAAGAATCCTTGGCTCATGGTTAAAGTTTGTATCCTCCTAGAAACTTGCAAGTTCTTTCCCCATCTCTTTTAAATAGCCCTTACTTTAAAAACATTTCAACAGTTCGATATGTACTGAGTGTTCAAAAAATCTAATTTTAATATAGCAGAGCATTCGACTCAAGTATACGATGCCCTGTCCTTCTTGTACTTCCTTTTTTTCATAATTTATTATCTAGTTGTTTTGATTAATGTGAACCACGGGGGAATTTTATGTTGAATATTCTGAATATAGTCCCCGATATGAATAGAGGTATAAATGTTTTAAAGTAGCTCCCTAACTTAGCACATTGAAGAATTTATCATTTATATCATGTTTACTTTTAAAAAATCAAATGGCACTTTAGGTCAATTGAGAGACTAGAAAGTAGGGGCATATTTTTGTGATTGGTTTCAGATTTAGTTTGACAATATATGCCTAGACTATAACTAAAGGTAAAGAAATATAATAAAAAGAATATGCATAGAAAATAAAAAGAATGAAAAATATTTTGCAAAAAAAAATATATTAAGAGAACATAATTCACCTCCTCTAGGGCAGGGGTCAGCAAACTTTTTTTTTAAAGGACCGGACAGTAGGTATTTTTGGCCTTGTGAGCCATACAGTCTGTTGGGACTATTCAACTGGACAACTCTGCCATTATAGCATGGTAAAAAGAGAGAAAAAACACCCAGCCAGAGGCAATACATAAAAAATAGGAATAGGCGTGACTCTGTGCCAGTAAAACTTTATTTTCAAAGCCAGTTGGTAGACTCGAGTTGACCCTTGGGTTACAGTTTCCTGAGCCTTGCTCTAGAGGATGACAGTAGGTAGACTAATATAAAAAAAGCAAAATGAACTGTGAAAATTACCCTTTCCATTTTTAGATGAAAATTAGTATAGCTTTTATTTCTAAAAGAACTTTCATTTTGACCTTTTCTCACTCTTCTCTTCATAGAGCCTACAAATACACTTGGCAAGTACCCAAGGACCCATTGAGGTTTACTTGTGTCCAGAAGAGACTGAAACACATAGTCCAATGAAAACAAACAACCAAGACCACAATGGGAATATCCCTAAACCCACTTCCAAAGGTAAATATTCTGCTTTTATCATTTGAAAACTATTTTAAAAATGAAGGTGACTAGAAAGATCCTGTATCAGAACCATAAGTCCAGGCAAGAAACAAAATCTTCTGTTATTATTGTTATTGAGGTAATATTTTTTTAAAGGCATTCTATCTGGTATACAGACTAAAACAGTGACCTTAGGCTAATGACTGCTCTCTCCACTAATGGAGTCCCTCACACTTTTGCTATTGGCAGAAACCATTTCTTTACAGTGTTTGGAAAACCAACCAAATTGAAGAGTAAAGCTGGGAGCCATCTAGGTGAATCATCAGCTATACTTGGCCACACACCTTTGCCTGATGCTATAGAGATCATTAGAGAGGGAAATGCAAAAAGTTTGGAGAGAAAAGCCTTCTATTAAAGAAATTTTGTCTTAATTCTCCGCACCCCACCTCCACCCCCACCCCCATGTGATGGGGAGAGGATATGGGAGGAAATCCTCAGGAAAATAAATCTTCCTTCACTGTCCTTAGAGCAAAGAAAGCTCTTTACAGTCTTTTTATTTTTTTCTAGTTTCAGACCGGGGATACCTATTTAGCTTTTTTCCCTACTGTCTCCCAATACAGCAGCAAGAATAGAAGTGATTTAAGTGACTAGGTCTGATTTAATACTGAGCAGGAAAAAGTAGTAGTTACCCCAGAGGATGCCCAAAACCAAGGATCATATTCAACTGTCTACACATGACCCTTGAACAGTGAGGATTTTCCACACAGTCGAAAATCCACCTAAAACTTTTGACTCCCCCAAAACTTAAGTTCTCTCGATGTCTGAGGGGAATTGGTTCCAGGACCCCCTTGGACTCCAAACCACGGATCGAAGACAGTACAGAATTTATTGAAAAAAATCTGTGTATAAGTGGACCTGTGCAGTTCAAACCTGTGTTGTTTAAGGGTCAACTGTTTTTTCTTATATATACGTAACTACAATAAAGTTTAATTTATAAATTATGCACAGTAAGAGATTAACCACAATAACTAATAATAAAGTAGAACAATTATAACAATGTACTATAATGACAGTTATGTGAATGTGGTTTCTGTCTGAGAATATTATACTGTACCCACCCTTCGTCAATGTGGTCTCTGTCTGAGAATATTATACTGTACCCACCCTTCATCTTATGATAATGTGAAATGATACAGTGCCTACGTGATGAGATGAAGTGAGGTGAATGGTGTAGGCATTATGATGTAGTGTTAGGTACTGTCAGTGTTACTTGAACACAAGCAGTGCGATACCATGACAGTCCATCTGATAGATAACCAAGACAGCTCCTATGGGCCTAATGGGCAGGGGACGTCTACAGTGTGGAGACACTGGACAAAGGGATGATGCACGTTCTGGGCGGGATGGAGCAGGACAATACAAGATTTCATCCTGCTACTCAGAACAGTGGCAATTTAAAACTTAGGAACTGTTTATTTCTGGAATTTTCCATTTAATATTTTCAGACCACAGTTGACTGTGAGTAACAAACTGCAGAAAGCAAAGCTGCAGGTCAGGGGGTACTGCTGTACCTCAGATAGTAAAACAAAAGACTGTTTTTTCCCCATAGACATTCAAAGTGAAAATGTCATATTTGTATTTTTAGAAGTATCTTTAATAAGCTGGTTGTTTGTAAAAGGCTAAGTTAAATCATTGAGTTTCTACTAGGGAGCCAACTTTGTTGTGTGTATATTTTGCTTTGTTTTTCTTTAAACAATGACTACTTGATACCGGAGAGAAGTTTTTGAACTTGTTAGCCTCTAATCTTTGAGCTATTTGTTTTCTTGTTTATCAACAGTAGGTATTTTAAAAGATGAGTGAGTAGTCTAGAAAAAAGAAAGGCTGCCAAGTCACTGCTAACAGTGCCTTCTAGCATAAGTGGTCCGTATCATAACGTTGTCTAATTGTCGTTAGCAGAGGGTGAATGCTTTTATAACAGCAACATGTAAATTCTAACAAAAAAAGTCATTTTGATTTTCTCCTAATTTGTTTTTGTGTTTCCATCCATTTTTTTCAGACTTGGCTTCAACCATCTCAGGACATAGCGATTGCTCGATTTCTATGGCAAACCTTTCTCCTTTGGCCTCCCCAGCCAACCTTTTACAGCAGACTGAGGACCAAATTCCTTCCAACCTAGAAGGACCGTTTGTGAACTTACTGCCTCCCCTGCTCCAAGAAAACTATCTCCTAAGCCTTGGGGAGGAAGAAGGCATCAGCGATCTCTTTGATGCTTATGATTTGGAAAAACTCCCGCTGGTGGAAGACTTTATGTGTAGTTGATTACGCTTTGTGAACTCCCCTTATAAACCAATATTTTTTTACTATGGAACCAGAACATCTGTCATGCAGTGTTGTCCCTTCCTACCTTCTTCCTCCAAGATAGTATCATGAAGTAAACTACATACTTCAGAACAAAGCTGACATTTTAATGAATTTTTTTTAATTGTCTAAACGCACAGTTGCAGGCTCCCTTGGGAAAACCCTGCTTTGCCCCAGACTCCAAAATCTCCTGGATGAGTCAGCAAGTGAGAAAATGTGCAATCAGGTGTCTCTCACCCATACTTTTCCTCCCTCCCTCCCGGATTGGCTTGCTGTGCCTGACGGATGGGCTGTAGAATGGGGTCTGGCCACCTGGCCCACTGGAAAACAGCAATCTTCCTTAATAGCATTTCAAGCCGTGCCTTCTCCGCAGAATGCATGTCTTTGGGGTCTGCTAATATGGAATGGAACTGCAGGAACTGTAAACTTGAAGTCATGCAAAAGTACGAGATGGATTTCTTCAGCTCTTCTTAGGAATATTTAAATTACTGTCATAATTCAGTGTAAGCTATGGACCGTGTGTCCCACTAGGAGGTCAAGAGAACCTCCACAGCCTTTCGGATGAAGAACTTGTTTTCAAATACTTGTTGCAGATACCGAATAGTGGAGTTCTGCCACTCTCAGCTGTTGTGGATTTTCTTGTCTCCATAAACCACTCCCACTCCCCTGCCCCCAACGTATTTGTGAATTTAAAGTTGATTTGTAGCAAATGCCTACTTAGGAGTTCTTTGTGGATTGTTTTAGACTTTTTATTTTTTTTTAGCTGCCATTTAAGCATTCCTGTGGCACCCATCACCATTTCATTTTAATTGTTTACTTTGAAGTGGTTTTTGCTAATTCAAATTATTTAAGCAGAGGTAGAGAACCTCTCTGATCAGAGCATCTAAATGTGTGTGATCTAAGGTTTAACAGCCTCTGCAAGAAGCGTCGCCCCACCTGGCTTCCTTTCCTGGAGGGGGAGCTTGGAGCAAGTCGCTCCTGGAGCTCGCTGACATTGGTGGCCCATTTGAAAAGAGAACCAGGTCAGATGACATAGCAGTCCCAAGGAGCAGCAGGTATGGATCCCTCCATCCTTGGGCTTCCCGGGGCCCCGTGACCGGGGAAAGGGCTCTCTTACACTGCACTCAGGGAGACCACTTCTCAGGATGGGTTCAGATGGAGAGGCCTCTAGGGAGAAAGACGTCCCATTGTGTGAGTAGCATTCTATCAGTGGCATTTACTTGAGCTGGTGAGAACAGGGAGCTCCCACTTTGTTGGGGGCTGCAATACCCCTGGCCAGAACTCATTCCCCTTCCTCTATGAAAGACTAAGTTGGACCAAGGGAAGTGTGGACATAGAAAATGAAGCGATAGAATGCCAGGGTGTTTTCCCACTTTACTCTTCAGGAATGATGTCCCAAGTTGGAGGCTTTGTGTCAGCTGCAAATCCTACCAGCTATGTCCAAGAATGGCATTCCCATTGGCCGGGGTAGATAGACGTTTCCCACTGGGAATGTGACATAGTACCTCAAATCCATTCCTTGGATGCTAGTGACCGCGGGAATGAGGGAGTCTTATAAAAAACAAACCTCAGAACAAACAGTGAAATTGAAATGCTGTGTGCCTGACACAGTGATAGGCACATAATAGGCACTCGATTCATGTATGTGATCGAATTGAAAATACCCTTAGAAAAAAATATAAAACAAAAAACCACAAACGCCCCAGCCAGTTTACTCTAGGTAGATTTCCACAATATGCAAAGTGGTGGTGGGGTCAAAACCATGACACCAGCACTTTAAATGATTTGTGTAGGTATGCGTGGGTGTGTGCTTGGGAAGAAAAACAAAGGTGCAGATTACCCTCCTTTTTCTTCTGCCTCCATCCCTAGTCTCCTCCCTTCACACACACTGGACTTGGTACAAATATTGGTGTGGTCCAAGATGAAACATTGGGGTGGGGGAGGGAGGGAGCTTTGTGTCAAGTGCCTACTGGAAATGCACTGTGGGGTTTTTTCCTGTATGGGAAACCATTTATGCCAAGCTTTTCCCCATTTCCCATATTTATCTCATCTGGTTAGCTGCCTCTGCTTCCAGCTTTGTGTAATTCTCTTTGCCAGCTGCACAAAGCTGACTTTTTTCCAAAGTCTAAAGACTGAGCTCACCTGGCTAGGTTGTTGTGTGTTTTGTTGAATTTCTCGTTAAACTTTTTCGTATTGTAATGCATCGTATTTATTGTTTTAAAAATGAAAGGAATACTAATAAGTCTTAAAAGTTCCTTCATACATAAGATTTTTTCCAGTTAATGGGCTTAACTGGTGTACATTAATTAAAAGTTCATACTGTATTCTTCTGTTTGCATTAGTCATTTTCTTTTTGGCATACTGTCTGGCACACAAAGTGAGTTAGGACTACAGTACTTGTGTTACTTTAAGTCTAAGTATGCCAGTTTCCTGGTACCGTTGAGTTGCTGCTATTAAAGCTCACACATGAAATAGCTAAAAGTTACAAGTGTGCAAATTATGACTGAGTGAGCCTTAGAAAATAAACTGTATAAAGGGCAACACATGAGCTGTCAAACAGTGTTAGTTGTGTGTTTATATGTACAGACTTGTGCATAGCAATTGTTTTATTTAAGTTGATATGTAGTCTACTCACATTTTCATTATCTAGCAATTTTGTACAAAGATAGCAATTAATTTGTAAACACTGCCAGAGTATTTTCTAGCTGGTTTGTAATTTTTTAAGAGTGTTATTTTGTTTTCATTTTTTGTTGTGGTTCTTGTTTTCATTTTTTTGTTGTTGTAAGTATAGATCTGTAAATAAAATTGCAGTATTTAAAGCTTTAGATTTCAGGAAAAAGAACTCAGCGTGTGCATGACAACTCGTGTGTATGAGAAGGAATTTGAAGGAAGATGCCTTGTAGAGTGAGTCAGGTGGCAATTGTCAGATCGTGAGAATTTCTTTTCCTATGGGGGTACATGATTTTGTCAAAAGGAAGTATTTCTCCCAAAATTGGGAGAAGGCAAACTACTAATCATTTTAGCTTTGTGTTGTATGCTAGTTTAAAAAAGAAAATGTGTAATATAATGTAAAAAAAAAAAAAGCTTTTATGATGGATTTTGTAAATAGATTTGTTACAGGGTAACCTGTTCTCTAGCTGTGATCTTAGCACTTCAAATGGGTGTAATTTGAATAAATTTTGTATGGTAACGGATCAATAAAATAATTTTTTTTTAAGAGTTCGGACTTGTGGATGAATTTTCTTACTATGGTCTTATGCTCCTATGTTAATTTCATTTTTAAAGACATACTTGAAAACAGGTTAAGGGAAAGTTTGAACAAAAACTTTTAAAACATTGTATGCCTTACTCTTCTTTCAGGACTCCACAAATATTTGTAGAGCACCTGCGATGTGCTCCCCACTTTGGGAAGTACAGGAATTTTTCATGTCTCTGGCAATGTGCAGAGACCTTTCCCAAATATTGAGGAAGGATTTTTACACTGAGAACAGGACAGGTCAAGTTTTATTCCTCATAAGGAGT
The DNA here is from genome assembly GCA_028627145.1 of Eidolon dupreanum. Taxonomy (NCBI): domain Eukaryota; kingdom Metazoa; phylum Chordata; class Mammalia; order Chiroptera; family Pteropodidae; genus Eidolon; species Eidolon dupreanum. Next base: position 64,525,092 of record CM053502.1, on the reverse strand, counting down.
ATGAAGCCAATAAATTTTATTTCTCAAGATTGGTAATTACCTCCCTCGTTCAATGTTCTGTATTTTTTGTATTGCCACTTATAGCAGATTAGGACTTCTTTGATGCCATGTCACACTCTGAGTTCATATAAAAACTCCAGAATGTAAATTGTACACACACAGCACACAATATACAAGAGTATAAATTACAAAAAAGAAACATTTCTGGCCCCTCAGTCTATTCGCCCCAGAGGTAACCACTGTTTTCATTTTTCTTATGTATATCCTTCCAGTCGGGTTGTTTTCTAGGCATATGTAAACACGTGTGTATGCACACGTGTGTTTTAACAAGTTGCACTTAATACATGCTGATATTTAGCTTTTTTTACTAAATACATCTTGTACAGCTTTCCATTTGTGTACTTACAGATCATATTTACTCTCTTCAAAGGCTGCATAACATTTCAGTGATTAAAATTTAATTTATTTACCTAAGTATTTTCCTTTTTAAGAGATTTTTATTTGTTTTGCTGTAAAGATAATATTTACTGAGTGCTTATATTATGCCAGTTACTATTTTTTATGTAAAATACATATAAAATGATCCATTAGTGGCATTTAATACATATGTTAAATATGTTCAGTTTTATGTAAGACCACCACTCATCCCCATTAAGCAGTCACACCCCCTCCCCCATCTATTCCCAGCCCTTGGCAACCACTAATCTGCCTTCTGTCCCTATGGATTTACCTATTCTGTAAATGGGATCATACAACACATGACCTTTGGTGTCTGCCTTTTTTTATTTAGCATAATGTCCTCAAGGTTCATTCAAGTTATAGCATGTGCCAGTACTTCATTCCTTTTTATGCCTGAATAATATTCCATTGCTTTGATTATGCCACATTTTGTTCACCTATTCACCAGTTGATGGTCATTCCGATGTTTCCATCTTTTGGCTATTGGGATGCCAGGTACTCTTATAAGTGCTTCATATGAGCATTCTGTTTTTTCAAAGCATACATTACTAGCAAATATATATGTTATCTCTGCTCTCACAGAATGTAAGCTCAGTGAGAAGAGGTACTTAGTATAGTTCACTGTTGTACCCCCCATTCCTAGAATAGTGCCTGGGAAATAATAAGCACCTACGACATATTTGAATGAATTATTTTGCAGATGAGGAATGTGAGGTTTAAGAATGTTTAAAAAAATCTCCAAAGGCAACACAAGTATAATATGCTCAAAGTTTTTCCACCTGTGTTGTCATCTTCCACATTTTGTACGTTGTACTGGAATTTTTTTGTTATATGTTTTTACATTTTTGCTTTGATCCTTAGTTCTACCTAGAGTTCCATTTTCCCAGAGTTTTGTCACCTGATTTCTGTCATCCAGCTTAGCTATCTACCCAGGGATCTGCACTTTTGGTCAGCAGGTATTCTATAGTCAAGGCAGTGATAAAAGCTGAACAAAGTGATACTAAGATGTATTCCCTCTTCCAGTGAGACTGTGGAAGGTAGAGGGTGGCAGGAGCTAGCATACTGAAACAAGAATTGCCCATATACAAAAGTTGTTGAAAAATGTAGACAAGATGAATTTGAATCAATTATGTAGGGCTGCATCCTTTAAAAAGATGAATGTATGACTAGAATGTAAATATGTCATAATTGAGAAACTTACTTGAGTATTGTTTCAGAAATGGGCTCACTCTAAGAACAATTTAGAAATTAGTCTCAATAATATTAAAAGATAGAAAATAAAACCATTATAGGAAAGTTAATTGTACTCATTCATTTGATGTCCATTAAGAGAAATAGTTGTTCCTTTATTTGTTTAGTTACTCTTTGAATGAGCATAGAGTGATTACTATATGCCAGAGACTGTTACAGGTGCTGGAGTCTGAATAAAAATCTGACAGTATAGTTGAGGAAGAAACTATTTTTAGCTCTAAGTAAATGCTGAATGCCAGATATCGAATAAGTGATTTTTCTTTCTGAAGCCTTGTCTGGAAGATTTTGAAGGACCAATGGTTAGAGACAGAAAGGGAAATGAATGAATGATGTAGCCTTTACCAACCAGGAGCGATTCTGATATGGGGTGGTTTAGGGACTTGTGCATTTAGATACAGAAGTGCTTCTTGAAAATGCACAGCTCAAATATAAACAAACCAACAGATTCATTTTCTAGGATCTAGGGAGTTGGGGTATATCAATGAACAGCTAAACTACAACCCTGATTTCATGAAGGAAAATGAGAAGATTAAATGATAGGCCATGCATTGGGATATTAATGAGAATTCCCGCAATGGCTACTTAGAATGAATCAGCCAGAAGTCAAATCAGAAGTTAAAAGAAATAACATTCATAGCAAGAAGTTGAATGCAAGAGCAAGCTTTTCATTGTGCCCTGAAATCTTGGACTTGAAGACTGAAAGAAAAAGAGAACAATTTATTAAATTGTTCTGAAATGTTATTAACAGCAATTACTATTATGCTTTTTGTGTGTATGAAGAGTAATATTAAAAAGTGCTGGAGTTTCTTATGCTGGGGTGTTTGGGAAGTGCTGTGGGAAACAGAAAGGACAAAGTCCTATGTTATCAGGGATGTGCCTCAGAAATAAGACTGGAAACTCCAGCAGTGCTTCTGTTGGGACTTTTTAGGAGTTGGGTATTACTATATGACAGAATAGACAGATTTAGTTCATAGGGAAAGAGAGGATGTATGTGTTTTCTCTTTCCTACATCATCCTCAGTAGCTTCTTTCACACAAGTAAGAGACACAGAAACATGGGAATTAAAACAAAGGGAATTAAGATAAACCAAGAACATTGTTCAAGGCCTAGTTTTTCAGTGTAGACAAAGCTATCAACTGGGAATGATCACAGAATCACAAAATTTGAGTTGGAGGGCAACTTCATATCCAACAAGGAGCTGTTTTCATCATGTGACAATTCAGTTATCACCTTTTTTCCATTAAGAAAACAGTCTCCAGAATCCTAGTCCAGCACTATTTTCACTGTATCCACAAGATCTCTTAGCGCCTCCTCTCAGCCATGCATATCAGAAAACTGCCTCATCCCAGTTCAGTCCTAGAACCATAGCTTGGTTGACATGGTTAATTCATAATTTTGAATTAACTGAAGCTTCTGGAAGATAGATGCCTGTCATATTGCTCGCTAGCACTGTGATTCCTTCTACTTATCCACACCGCATTTCATGGGTTCATGCTATTATTATCCTCTGTGCCTATGTTGTGCAAATAAATTGGGAGAGATGGAAGCTGTTGCAAATATAACTTTGGAGGATTTCTGAGTGATTCGTTTGTCCTTGGTCTTTGTCTTTGTTCTTTTGCTTAAATAAAAGAACAGTCAATTTGGCAGCAGCTTCTAAATAGGATGGTTCATTTCCCCCTTAAAAGACTCAGATTTCTCTTCCTATACAGACCACTTTTCAGCTTTGGAAGCCTTTAAGACCCTGCATATTTTATCCCTGAATAGTCCTTAGCATAGTACAGGACTTTACAGCTTACAAATATTTTCATATCCCTTATCTCTTCATCTAAAGCCATTTATAACTGATGGCAACAGCTGCAGAAGTAACTAATCAATCTAAACATGACAGTGGTATGTGGGCAGTGATGTAAACAGAGGAAGAAAAGCATTTGGCTGAAAGTCATACTCTGGAGACCCACAGGAGAGAAATGAAATAACATCAATAAATAAAAATTAAATCAGGTCAACCAAGAGAGATTTTTTAAATGAGTTAGGGATAGGAATAGAGATTGTGCTTAGAAATGGGAGGAAACAGAAGGAGCTTAAAAAGAGCCTGGTTTAATATTTAAAAATTAATTAATATTATCCATGACATCAACAGGTTAAAGAAAAAAATCATATTATCATATCAATAAATACAGAAAGGACATTTCACAAAATCACACACCTCAGAAAACTAGAAACATCATAGTTAATAGTGAAAAACTAGATGTTTTCTCCCTAAAACTAAGAACAAGACAAGAATGTTATCTCTCTCTACTCCCATTCAACAACATATTAAAAGTCCTGGCTAATGCAATAAGACAAGAAAAGTAAATAAACATATACCAATTGGGAAGGAAGAAATAAGACTGTCTTTGTTTGCAGATGACATGATTGTTTATGTAGAAAATTCCAAAGGATCTACAAAAAATTTGTATTGCAGGATATAAAGTTAGCACATAAACATTAATTGCATTTCTTTATACCTGAAATGAAAAATTAAAATTTGAAATTAAAAATACACCATTTCCATTAGTGCCAAAGAAGGAAATACTTAGGTATAAACCTAACAGATATGTGTAAGATCTACATGAGGAAAACTACAAAACTCTGATGAGAGATACCAAAGATCTATATAAATGGAGAGCTATTCTATGTTCATGGATAAAAAGACTCAATATTATTAAAATGTCAGTTCTTCCCAATTTGATCTATAAGTTCAACTCAATCCCAATTAAAATCCCAGTAAGCTATTTTGTGAATATCAACAAACTGATTCTGAAGTTTATTTGGAAAGAGAAAATCCCTAACATAGCCAACACAGTACTGAAGAATAAAGTTTAAAGACTGACATTACCCACCATGAAGATTTGCTATAAAGCTATAGTGATCAGGTCAGTATGGCATTGTTAAAAGAACAGACAAATAGGCCTGTGAAACAAATTAGAGAGCCCAGAAACAGACCCACAAAAATATATAGTCAACTGACCTTTGAGAAAAGATCAAAGGCAATTCAGTAGAGAAATAAAATTGTGCTAGAACAAGTAGACACTCACATGCAAAAAATGAATCTAGACACAGGCTTTTCATCTTTTACAAAAGTTAACTCAAAATGGCCTAAATGTAAAATACAAATCTTTAAAATTTCTTTAAGATAACATTAAAGAAGATCCAAGTCACCTTGGATTTGGTGATGACTTTTGCAATACAACACCAAAAGCATGATCCATGAAAATTATATAGATAAGTTGAACATTGTTTGATACAAAATCCTTGGTGCCTCATCCTTAAGTGAGTTCACAAGTATGCTCATTTTCTTATTAAGAATCAAAATTTACGTTCATACTACGTATAATCTTATTGTGCATAAAATTATTACACAGTTAAAATCTTTTTCTTAAGGTTGGGCCCCATAATTCCAGAAGGATACGGGTAAGAGATTGACAGGTTCTTTGACAAACAACTGACCTTTAGAGTTCCAAGTGTTATATTTCACTGTCCAGTATATTGCTAACTAGTTATAGAGGAATAACACACCATATTGAGTTCATCTTTTTTTCTTGCTGTGTATTGCAGTAAAGGCTTCTGATAGATAAAAATAGAGAACTGGGTAGAATTAAGAAAAAGGCAAAGCTTTATAAATCATCACTTAAAAAAGTAAATCAGAAGCAAAATCTTTAGAAGTAAAGAAAGGAGATAGAAAATTTAGAGTTTTACTGTACAGGGACAACTGAGTACTTTGCTTAGCCCTTTTTTGAAGTGCTAATGTGCACAGACAAGAGTGCCAGGAACTGCCCTTGATAAAAAGTGCTTTCTTTTAGGTCTCTTGTCCAGTCATGTTCCCTTACCTTCTCCTCAAAGGCCCCCGGCACGACTTACTTGTGGATAGGTGTCAGTGGAGTACAGGCCATTAAGAGCAGAAATTGCTGAAGAGCAGGAACCTCCACTGATTCTGCCCTATATGCCCAGCCCCTTTCATAGTAATTTCATGAAAATACTAGGGAAAGCAAATTGGAGTAAGAAGGACCTTTTTGAGTCATTTTTGCTGATTTATTCCTTTGTGCCTCTGTCTTATCTGCAAATTCCACAGCTTACTTCATTGCATCTTTGCTTTCTCTTACTTTTTTCCTTTCTCAGATCCATTGTTCATTTGGCTAGCACAATCAGTGTGAATTTGACTTGGATGCACCTACTCAGCACTGACCCCCAAACTTCTCTGGCCAAAATCCTCTTCTATAACCCAGGGTTAATGTTTGGCATTTTGGGGCTTACTATTCCCATTCTAGCTGTCACAGCATGCAGTTAATGGAAGAGTAGAGATAATAAAACTATATTCTATTAATTATTTTCTGGAAATAGCCACTCAACTCAGTTTGTACTTTGGGGAGAAATGTCATATACCCCATATACATTTTTTATCCTTTAATTATTTCACTTCTTAGGTTAAAATTATGCTCTTAAAGGTATGCTCTTCATGGTGAAATTACCAATTTTTTCCTCTTATATTTCTTTTGGCAATTCTTTAGCATAACTAAAATAGATATTACTAAACTTTTAATGAAATGCTATATCATTAAAGAGAACTTCCCTTGTTTTAGGGTGACTATTTTCCTTCTCAGGACAAGGAGGTGACCTGATGATAGAAAAGGAAATGGAGACCATTCTCTGGCCTCCTCCTATTTTGGTGTCTACCACGCATGCTCAGGACTGCTCGCAGGTTACCAAATGAACATACCATGGAAAGCCTCAACTCTCAGTCAAATATAATAATAAAATTCTCTATTGTCTCAGTTATCAAAAATATAGTGGTTTCAATGTAGCCCCCCAAAACTTAATCCTGTAGCAGCTTAATTAACAAGACTTTTCCAGATAATTCAGGAAAGTTCTAATGACAGCCATATTTATTGAACAAATTCATATATTGTCACAAAGACGCTTCTCTCTGTTCTGTTTTTGCTCTCAGCAACTTTTTCTTATTTTTCCTCACTTTTCAGTTCTACTACCACTAGACAAAGAGCCTCTTCTAGAAGTCAACATATTTGAAATCTAAGGGAAACAGCATGTGCTTTAAGGACATACAAGAAAAGCAGTTCATGCTGGTTTAAAAAAAATGCCTGGAGGTGTTTTGACTACTTATTGCAGCATTGAGCACTTGACTTTCATTACACTTTGAATGGTATGAGATTGATGATATTTCCTGAGTGTTTTTTTTTTTTTTAACTCTAAGCAGGAATGACGGGATGGAAGAATGTGCAAATCAGATTATATGAAGACTTTTAAATATATGTAAACTGCTCTTATCAAAATCATTAAAAATGAAGGAAGTTGATCTTTGCTCTATGAAAAGTAGTTGAAGAATTTTGACAGATATTTCCTTTCTTTTTTTACCAATTCATACTCTTTTCATACAGAGCTGTTAAATAAAATAAAAACAAATTAGTGAGGACTCACTTGTGCACTGCTGGTGGGAATATAAATTGGTACAGCCACTATGGAAACTAGTATGGAGGTTCCCAAAAAGTTAAAAATAGAACTACCATATGATCCAGCAATTACACTTCCAAGACCTGGAAACAACCAAAGTGTCTATCAATGAATAAAGGATTTAAAAAATGTGATATTAGAATGTCATTAAGCCATAAAAAGAAAATGTCTTGTCATTTACAACAATATGGATGGACTTTTAGGGTGTTATCCTAAGTGAAATAAGTCAGAGAAAGACAAATATTGTATGACCTCACTTATATGTGGAATCTAAAAAAAAAACAAACTCATAGATATAGAGAACAGATTGGTGCTTGCCAGAGGCTGGGGGTTGGGGTGAGTGAAATGGGTAAAGGTGGTTAGTTAAAAGGTGCCAACTTCCAATTAAAAATATATAAATCCTGTGGGTATAATGTACAATATGGTGATGATAGTTAAATTTTTTAAACCCCCCCCCCAAAATACAAAACCAAATACAATTTAGTGAGGCAATTAAGGAATGAAAAAATGAGAGTTGTCTTGAAAATAATGTAGATAGCAATGAGATTAGTGTGCAAAATGCATCTATAGAGCACTGAACATTTGATGGAAAAGATTCAACTCCACTGTTTTTAGTATCAACATGAAGAGAGAAATATGGTGACTTACATGATTCAGTGTTTGTTGGATAAAACAAAACAGGGCTCAGAAGAAGGTCTAACTATTCCTGGTTCTGAGATCCTGCAATTACAATTTCTAAGAATCTTCATAGAAAGAATGCTGTTTAAATGTAGTAAACAACAAAAATTGTTCAATTCAGCAAATGTTTATTGAGCATCTGTGATGGTTGATTGTACCTTTCAACTTGGCTGGGCCATGGTGCCCAAACATGTAGTCAAACATGATTCAGGATGTTTCTGTGAGGATGCTTCTGGGTGAGGTTAACATTTAAATCTGTGGACTTTGAGTAAAGCAGATTGCCCTCCATAATGTTGGTGAGCTTCATCCAATTAGTTGGAGACCTAAATAGAAGAAAAAACTGATCTAAAAGACTGACTGCTTCCTCTCTCTCTCTTTCTCTCTCTCTCTCTCTCTCTCTCTCTCTCTCTCTCTTCTGTTTTTTGGAGAACTCTGACTAAAACAGCATCTATGTAGTAGAAACCTTTTCAGTATCTGCCCCTCCTCCACTCTCCATTATCAAACCATAGGGTCACAGGTGGACCCTCTGTTATTACACAATCCTCACTTCTTAGACTCAGCTGACTGAACAGTCTCTTCTCAATGATTTGGAACTGGAGTTAAGAGAGACTAGTGCCGTTTTCTTAAATGGAGAAAATGTAACCATTCAGGAGTGTGTGTAGCCATCTTCCACAGAACAGAGGAGCAGAAAAATCCATGACAATTAAAGAAAAGAGAACCCCAGAGATGAGAGACGAAGAGAGCAATGAGTTCCACTTCCTTCCTGAAGACAGCTTCATTCTCACCCTAGAATTCTCCTTATGATAAATTCTCAGTTGTTTAATTAAACATGAGTTTGTTTCTATTACTTGCTACCAAAATATCCTAACTAACATAACCTAGTGTGTGAGACAATTGTCAGCCACTAGAGATTCAGAGGGAAAAAAGATATGGTGCCCATCCCACTACCCTAACTCCCACCAAAAAAAAAGACATATTGCTTCCTGCAAGGAATTTTCAGTTGTTCCCAAAGGGAGAGGTATGCATATAAGAAGATAAAATGGATACAGTATAGCCAGTGAGGTGATATTTAGTATGGCCAGATTTAAAAACAAAAACAAAAACAGGATTCCTGGTTAAATTCAAATTTCAGTTAACAATGAACTTTTTTTAGTATGAGCATTTCCCAAATATTTCCCAAATATCTAGCTACCGCGAAGATATACTGTCTACAGATGTTAGAGAAGGGGGTACTTAACCCACACTGAGGTTACTCAGAAATCTTATTTATTTTATTTATTTATTTATTTAGTTAGTTCTTTCCTGGAGCAAAGAATGTTTAGGTAGAATTTTGAAGGATGAACAAAGTTGGGCAGAATATTTGAGAAAGAGAAAATCATGTGACCAAAGGGAAAGCAGCATGACATTGCAGTGTATGTGTAGAGAACTTATGCATTTTACTATCACTGAAACTCACAAGTGCCAGGCAATGAGATTAAAAATGTCAGTAAATGTATTGGGATTAAGATGACACACTAAACACAAACAATGATTTCCCTTTCTGTGTATCACTTATTAAAATGTCAGGAAAGATATTTTAAAAGCAGTAATTCATAATGACACCATAAATTTAGAAGGGCTGTAGGCAGCAGATAAAAGAGTTGAAGGATTTCTGGAAAATAGGACATTTATAGCATCAGATTAACAAAGAAATGAGTTGGAGAAACTAGTCAAAACACAAACAGGAGAAAGTCACTTCAGTAATATTTCAAGGAAAAGAAGAGATTATCCTTTTAAAAAGCCTGTTTACTGTATTGTCAATAAATAAAAGAAAAGAGAAGAGCCTGGATGCATCTTTATGATTATCAAATGATCTGACTTGGAACAGAAGGATCTGTTGGATTCCTCTTTCCGCCCCATTTGCTAGCCCACAGTTTGCTCCCAGAATAAAGGCCTAAGAATGTTTTTTTCTAACTATGGCAAGGAAGGCCTTAGAGTTAGAGTTAGAATTATCATGGACAGTTGGGTCAGTGAGCAAAGTAAGGAAGAGCCAGAGGTAACTTTGGCCAAAACTATAGAGAATGAAAATTCCAAACTAAAGTCATGAGTACTGTTCTTTAAAGAGTAAGAGAGAACTGTGTTTCAGAACGTAAGTAGAAGTCTCCAGTAAGTGTAAGGTGCCACCATAACCCCAAGGCACGCCATCTCTCTCTCTCTCTCTCTCTCTCTCTCTCTCTCTCTCTGTCTCTCTCTGTCTCTCTCTCAATCCCCCTTGATTGGTAGATAGATGATAGATAGATGATAGATTAGATAGATGATAGATAGGTATAGATATGTATATTTATGTATGTCCTATATATAGATATACATGTACTAAGCATATTTAATCTTTCTACCTTGACAAATATTCCTTTATAAAAAAATTTCAAAGCCATAGTTTTGCAAAATACCAATGATGTCAGATTTTAATTAGTATTGCACCTGTCTGGATATTCTGTTGATGAACAAATTATGTTTAAATGTGTAAAAATAAAAATCTATAATTAATAAATTATTATATTTTCATTCTGCAACATTTTTCTTGATCGTTTTAGCAAAATCATTAACTATATTGTTATAATCAAGATTTTCACATAATTCGCATTCTATTGACAATAATCATCTGAGAAATTAAAAATAAAATGTAATATATTTAAAATGTACAAAATTTAAATAGTTTTTATCAAAATGTATAAATGTGAAAATTATGTTTTCATATAAATGTTCAAAAGTGTTAATTTCCAAGATTTTTAAAAATTATTAAAATTAAATAACAAACTACAGATTAAAGTTAATGAATGTTAATATTTTGAAGCTGAAATTTAAATTTAATTAAAATTTTTAAAATTTAAATGTTATTAATTTTTAAATACACTAAAAGTTGGTCTTAAATTTAGTTTTCATTGTCCATCTAGTTACCAATGGAATCAGCATCATGCTACATGTCTATTATGTCTAAATTTAAGAATAATTCGAATTATTTAGTATTGCAAAATCTTATTCAACTGTCATGTACAATGTTTCAAATATTGAGCTAATTCAAGAAAATCTCCAGATCCACAAAGGCGAGCAATAAAATGGATGCTCAGACCTCCTAGAAAATAATCCTTCATTATGCAAGCAACTGTTGTATTTATCTTGAGAGGAAGGATTTGTCACAATAATTAATTTGTATTTTCTCTTTCTTCAATGCTTCTGCCCCTCGAATCCTCCCTACTGAAACAACACCCATTTCTGAAATTGATAGGGCACAGTTTACAAATCTTCATGGCATTTGGACAGGACCGTTTCAAGGACATGGGATGAGGAAAAGTGTTTCTCTGAGGCTTAAACAGTGTTAGCACGAGAGCAGATGTTTAGGGATGCAGATCTTACTGTGCCAGGGCTGAATGCCTATCCTCAGAAGAAAAAGCATCTATGTATTCTTTAATAACTTGTTTTTGTGCATAGTCTTTTATGCCCAGGTCTCAGAGTGTGATTGCCCCATGCTTCACCTTGTCGCCTGAGCCAGCTTTCGCCTGCAATTATTAGAAATAGTTTTCTGTGATCAAAACTTAAATCCACTGATATGTAACCACAGTCTCACTTTGAGCATGGAAATAAGCTGTTTAATCAAGACCCATACAGCAATATTAACAAGAAAGAAAAAATAAAACAAAGCAAGAACCACCAAACACTTAAAGAAAATCAATAATGTGAAAGAGGGACCAAATGCAACACATAAGAAAATTAAGACTTAGACACTACTGTTAATAAAAGAGGCAGGCAATGGCCAGAACCTGACAGGCTTTATTGGTCATGCTGAGGAGACTGGACTTTATAAAGCTGTCAGAGGGCCAGTGAAAGGTTTTCACCAGGGAATGGCATTATCATATTTGCGGTGTAAACAGGTCACAGCAGTGTGAAAAACAGTTTCAAGGGAAATAATATTAGAGGCAGAAAACAATTTAGGAATCTATTTAGTTGTCCAGATGGGAGTTGATGGAGGCTTGAACTAAGGCAATGGGAGTGGGATGAAGAAAATCGTCTGAAAGTACTTGGTAGGTATAATCTTTGGAACATCATAATTATTGGATGTAAAGAATGAGAATAAAATCAATCAAGGATAGTATCTGGTGTTTTGACTATCTGGATCATTGTGCTAATTTTGAAAAACAGGACGACAAGCAAATTTGGTTTAAATTAAAACAAAAAATAGTCATAACAGTAACAGCAAATAATAATGAATGACATTTATTGAATTTCTATTACGTGCTAAGATTCCATCTTATTATTTAAAATATCTACATCTAAAATTATTCCAGTTAATGCTATAAACATTCTGAAAAATGGATACTACTTATTAGTACTTTTTGACAGATGAGGAAATTGAAATGTAGCAAGGTTAAGTAACTTGACAAAACTCACAGACAATACCCTTAATAAACAGTGTCATCATTAGATAACTAATAGTTTATTAGCATTGTTTCTCGAAACATCTTTAATCTATTGCTGCATAAAACAGTACCAAAACTTATTGGCTTAAAAAAACATCTCATACAGTTTCTGTGGTCAGGAATTCAGGGGCAGCTTAGGTGGTTCTGGCTTGGGGAGTCGCATGGGTTTGCAATTAAGATGTCAGCCAGGCTGGTGATCATTTGAAGGCTTGAACGTGACTGGAAGATTCACTTCAAGTTGGCTCACTCTCATGGCTGGTATGTTGATGCTGGCTGTTGGCAGAAGGCCTCAATTCCTGCCCATATGGACCTCTTCATAGGGCTGCTCAAGTTTCCTTGTGACGTGGCCACCGACTTCCCCAGAGTAAATGATCCAAGAAATAAAATGACAAAGTTACAATGCCTTTTTATGTCCTAGCCTCAGAAATCACACTCTGCCATTTCTTCAATATCCTTTTGGGTACATAGATCACCTGGATTCAATGAGAGAGGGGCATATACAAAGGTGAGCATCATTGAGTTCATCTTGGATACTGGCTGCCACATGTCCTTTAATCTGGTCATGTGGCATTAAGTCATAGCACCTTTCTATAGTGTGGTCTAGCTCTCAGCTCATCTGACTTGACCCACAGATAGATTTTTAGAGACAAGCATGTACTCTATAGCCTTAGGCAATTCTCTATTAATATTGTATCTGTCAACCAAGCTTTAGTCAGTGTTGGGTATTAAGAAATTTGACATTGTAATCACTGACAAGTTCCTTGAGGCCAATCGACCTCTCTTGGTGGTTAATGGTATAGAAGACCTAGCATAAATAATCTCTGCCTACTTCTAAATCTCATTCATGCCACTCTCCACTTGATACATTCCAAGTTCACAGGCCCTTTTTCCTACCTTGGAGCCTTTGAATTTACAGTTACCTCTGCCTGGAATGCTTTCCCTGCTTCCTTACACTCCTCCCCTCCCTCGGCCCACGGTTACTCTAGACTTCCGCTTCCAGATAACTACCTCAGAAGGAACTACTCTGCACACACAGGACTCCAACGGAGCAATGGCCTCTCACTACTCGGAGCCCTGAGCTACGATCTGTCATGAAGCAGATGAAAAGAAATCTGTTCAGCTCAGGAAAGCAGCTCCATTAGCATCCTAATGGGGAAGAAAAGGCACCATTTATCATTGTTGTTATGATCAATAATAAAGAGAATTATTGCTACCATTTGTCAGTACTTAGATAGCAGTTGTACCCTTGTCCTCATCTCCTTCAAGAATTCACTTGCATAAAAACAATAGTGATTAAAAGGAACTTTACTAAAGATTTCAAAGGAAGAATGAGAAGAAAACAATTAGGAAAAAAAAGTATCCCTTAGATATCCCTGTTTCAAAGCAACTTTCTTCATTGATCTGACATAGGGATATTTTATCCAGTGTTGTGCTGTAAATGTTTACCAACCAGCTCTTTGAAGGATGCGAAGGGCTCATTTGTAGAGTCACCAACTGCTGTGGTATAAATATCCTCACATGTCTGATTTCACGCTACCAACATGATATCAGTCAACACAGAGTTGCGAAGAGATGCCAATAATCGGCCCTTGGAGGCCAACAGGAGCTAGCTGCAGCATACCTCAATACCCCTTCAACACCAACCCCATTGATTTTTTTTCTTCTTCCTCACAGATTTACCTCATCTCTCAGATCCTACCCATCAAACTTTGCATATCCAAACCCTATCCATCATTCAGAGGGAAAAAGGCCTTCATTAAACAGGACTCACCTTTCCTAGAAGGCAGTATATTTTGATAGTAGAGCTATCAAAACTTTTTGTCTCTTAGGGTCTTAGTCCCAAGAAATACATCAAAGTATTTCTTCTAAACTCATTTACTAGGTCACAAGAGAAATTCAAGAGAATGTAATTTCCTCTATGTCCTTATATATATGTCATCTCATTTATAATCCTCTATAACTATCATTTGGGATAACATTATCTTAATTTTCCAATTAGGAAATTGAAGTTCAGGGAATTTAAGGGACTTGCACAAGTTATAGGAAGTGGTATATAACTAGAATTCAAAGCTAGTGCTGTATGACTCCACGTCTGGGCTCTGACTCCTTACCTTATAATGGGTGCACCTGTGAACCCATGCTGCGTCATCGAGTCCTAATTGGAAAGTACTGATAGAGTCATTTCTCAGTCAGCCACAGAGCCTTCCCAGGATGTCGCTGGAGAATTACATAATTAACACTATGACTCAAATAGAGTTTTAAATTCATAAAACTTTTCTTTTGTGTTAACTATGCAAAAAACACAAAGCCAAGTAGAGTTGTGGATATAAACCTAGAACCTAAGACATTTTCAACATTTGTAGAAGAGCAGCGAATAAGTTGTTTTAAGTCAAATCCCACAAAGGTGCTGCATATTGGGGACAATCCAAGAAACTGTTAAATGTACAAAGTTTTAATATGTCAGATGGATCCTTAGAAAATCAGATTTAAAGCACTAAACTCAGTTTTTGGGGGTCAGCATCTATTGGCCCTTCCTTTGGTAAACAGTGTGCATTTTGCTACTGGAAACCTGACCTCCCCAACTTTCAGTCCAGATGTTTTAGCTGATGTTCATTCTATGTTCTACTTACAAAGAGTTCATATCGGGTGTATTTTATAGTATATAAACTATATCTCAATAAAGCTGTTATTTAAATAATAGAATTCATGTGGCTCAATTTGGCTAATTAGAATATTACATTTTTCTGGCTACAGTGAATTTGTTTGGGTCAAGTATGTAACCCGATCAAGCTAACAAAAACAAGTGAAACTTTTGCTGGGATTGTTGAAAGGCACACCTAAAAAATTTTTTTTATTAAATTGAACCTGGGAAGATGCTTTTACAGACAGTCATCTTGTTACTTCATGGAGCTAGAAAAAAAGACAAACTTTTTCAAGACAAGAAATTGAGATGGTATCCTGATGACATTTTTGTTTAACCTTCCTTCTGATCCAGCATTGATTGAAGCAAGATCTTAATAAGATTTTTCAGTAGCAAAAGCCAATAACTTATTTTTCTTTATTTAAGCTAATTTTGATTGTGCTTTTTGGTATTTGTGACTAAAAAGAAATTCTAAATGATGAAAGAATTCATACTAGAATTGGAGTATAAAAGACACTAAGCTGTAGAATCATGCAAGTTAAGGGTAGTTTCAATAAGAGTGAAGACCCCTTTCCTAGGCTGGAAAGTTCGTAACTCTTAACCTTAAGATGAAGTGAAAAACAGCTGATTAAATGACGATCCTGTATTCTATCTTGGGTCTCAGATCATTTATTGACAAAAGATGGAATGTTAGAGAACATAGAACAGTGTCAGAATTTTAGGGTATGTTGGCTATTTCTTATGGCCCACATGATGGTGCTGCAAAAGGAGAGCTTCAGGGGAAAGAGTAGGAAATCTGAAATCTAAGAACTAGCATCAATATTTTAAAATCACTTGTGATCCCGCAGGTCCCATCCAACCACCTCCCTTAATGTACTTCTGCCTGACAAAGTGGGCAATTACCATTTACAAAAATGTGTCAACTGCAGGCCTAGAGCAGATTAGCCTCACCTACCTGCCCCAGAACATCAGTATGAATTACTCAAGACAGATGTGGAGATGAAGGCATTAAGCTAAGAATTATTGAAGAACAACATAGCACTGGAGTCTGTCCCTAAAAAACGGAAGTCCATAGGTCTAATTCTAGACTCAACTAGTTGTCTGGCTTTGGTTAGCAGCCCAGAGAATTGCATGGAAGCAAGAGCTAACCAAACTCCAAGTCTGGCAAACAAAGACTAATGATTATTTCGTCTCTAAAGCTCTTGCCACACTATTAGTAGCCAAAGAAGCATAACCTCAGGAAATGAAATCCTCCCTAATATCTACCTTAAATGTGGCCATGGAGGAAAAAGAACCATTTTGGCTGGTAAAGAAACATGCTCCACTGCCAAGGTTGATGACCTTGTTAGTTTTGTCTAGCAGTGTATGATATATAACATGGAATGGAGACTACTGTGTGCTTTATTCCTATGCTTCCTTTTTCCAAAGATGGGTTTTTGGGAGATGGGTAACAAACACAAGATGACTGACAGATTGCAACTGCAATTTTATTCCTGATTCTGTTCCCCAGGCACTTTGATACTGGAAATAGAGTGTTTTGTTGGTTGCGGGCTATCGGGAAGCAGATGCTGTCGAAGTTAGGAGTGCAAAGGTTTATTATAGGGTGGTGGAAGAATCTACAGAATAAAACGGCATTATACTACTTTAAAAATATTTATTGAGAGTAATATTTGTAAAAGATAAAGCAGGGGACACATTGGATTGTGTGGGGAAAGCCTTCAGTTGACAATGCAGTTCATACAAAGTCAAGGTCAGTGCAATGAGCAGCTCCTTAGCAAACACTGCAATTATAGTAGCCTGCATTGGACAGAAGGGGCTAGATATGAATAAGTCTGTCATGCTTAATCATTGCCTGCCAGGGTTACCCAGGAAGAGCATGGCCTCAGCTGAGAAGCTGGGATGGGTCCTGTGGTGCTGCTGATGGAGGCTGTTAGCTAATTGCACAGTTCACAGCTGAGCAGCATGTTCTTTCTTGAGAGCAGAGCTGATAGTTGCACACCCATGGCTGCCATTTGACCAGTTGATTTGACTATCTGGGACATTTGATTCTCTCATTACCATTTTTACTATTATACATCGGGTATGCTGATGTGTGTGTGGGGGGGTGGTGCATATGCGCATACACACACTTGTTTTATTTTTATCATTTAGTTTGGGCTTTGCTAGATTATGCGGAGTCACCTAGAGAACTTAGACATGTGTTTTGATGGAGCAACTAGATAGGACTTTGAGTTGTCTTATTTTGAGGATGGAGTGGTTGTGTTTTTGTTGCATATGATATTCCAATATGAAAGTGTGGGCATGTTTTTAGACACATATATGGGAAAAAGTGTGTGTGGAAATGTTGAGCTGCTAGAAGGAATGAATGGAGTAGTGAAAATCCATTTTGCTGCCCAGGACCCATTTATCATTCTTCTAGCAAAAGTACTCCAATTTCCTCTATGGAACCACACTGTCCCACACAACCAACCCAGGTGCTTTAGAGAGCAGTTCTTCTACCCTGGCATCCAGAAATGGGTGTGGCTCAGCCTTAGCCAATCAATGCACTGCATTTTCTGTACCATATAGATTCTACAAGGATAGGGAAAAGACACAGTCAGAGCCAGTGACATGCAATGAGGAAAGTAAATTTTTTTTCCTCCTGGATTTGAATCTGGAAATTAGACTGGAAGCTAATGACAACCTTGACATCTTGCAGAGTCTGAGAATAAAAACGAAGCCAAGATGAATGACAGTCAAGAGATGGGTCCTGGGTGAAATTACTTGAGGCTCTAAATCCACTTCTGCCTGAAGCATGATCCATCCTAAGATTTAAACATCTCCTGTTTTACTTTAGATACAAATACACATGCATCACCCTCACACACATATATTATGTATGTACATATATATATATATATATATACACACACACATACTGTTCTATTTATATTTATTTTATATTAAAAACAAGTTCACACTGACATCTCAAATTCAAATCCAATACCACAGAGTTCACTCTTATCTTTCTTTTTCTATTTATAATTCTCTTGTTTGACAGTAAGAAACTTGGCTTCCATTATCCTCAACATATTAACTTATTTGCTTAATCCTCCTGTATGTAAATAATCTCCCATTGTGGCCACCATGCTTCCTCCCTGTCATAGATACCCTCCTCATCCCACTTAGAATATTTCTATAAAAATTCTTTCATAATATTTTCCTTTATAATTTTATATTCCTTTTGATTTGTTTGCTGTATCTGCATTCATTTCTAACTGCTGTGTTTTTTCTCTTTACGGTGTTATATCTGCCATTTGTTCATTATATTAGTCTCTTAAAATAAGCAGCTTTTGATTTCGTTTGTCAAGTGTATTTTTAATTTCTAATTAACTTTATTATGCTTTCAGTATTTTTTCACTCAGGATTTAAATTTTTTCTTTCCTAAGATTTGAAGTTGAATGTTTATTTAATTAATTTGTCTATTAGTGATAAAATTATTTAAAAGCATATATTTTCTTCTTTTTCCTATACTTCAAGATTTTTAAGAAGTACTTTATTATTTTTTTAAATAGACTTTTTTGTGTTCTTAATTTTTATTTCATATTTTTGTTATTAATTTCTGTTTTTATCACAACTGATAGCCTAGAGAACATTTTATATGCACTATAGAGTGCACATAAATCTATTTAATTTATTACAAATATCAATTAATTCTACATTTGGAGATGGCAGGACCTTTCATACAATACTTCATCCACTCAGTCTCTCATATTGACATTGGAGAATTAAAATCTCCAATATAATTTTAATTCTGTCAATTGCCTGAATTTCTAACAAATACATATACACTGGGGCTTGGACACTTGGTTCATGTTCTTCTCTACCTAACTTCTGACACTTTTCTGGGTAAATTATACATTCCATTTCTTAGCATCAGAGCTCCGTAATCTCTATGCTAACTTTGCAACAGTCCTCTCTTCAGGCCACATCCTGGACCTTGTTACAACTTGGGACTCTTCTACCTTTGACATCTCACTCTCATGCCACTGTCCTTCCTCTCAATTCCTGACTCCCATAAAGAAGCAAACTCATCTAACCCTGCCCTCCAGCCCCTCAGCTCTTTCCCTTCTTATAGTTAGGTTTATCCTACTTTGGATTCTCTTTCTCAACTTAACTTGACCCTCATCTTCAGCAACTTGAACTTGATTCTCACTGGTACCTTCAACTTCCTTCCTCT
This sequence comes from Eidolon dupreanum, assembly GCA_028627145.1. Lineage (NCBI taxonomy): Eukaryota > Metazoa > Chordata > Mammalia > Chiroptera > Pteropodidae > Eidolon > Eidolon dupreanum. Next base: position 64,505,885 of record CM053502.1, on the reverse strand, counting down.
CTTGTCTTTCTACTCCATTTGTTCTACAAATTCCCAGCCCTTGGTCAATATAGTCATCTGCCTTCTCTGTTACTACTTTCAGGAGCTGCATAATTAATAAAGACTTGTTTTTTTTTTTTAATTAGTGTCATGTATATAGTACAATGGTTAGTCATTTATATAATTTATGAAGTGATTTCCCCTGATTGACACTGAGAAACTAACTGGCACTAACTTGAAAGAAATTAACATGAAGATTCAAATTCAGACCCTCAGAGAACCATGGTTAAGAAAACAGCCTTGCCTTTATAGGACCAGAATTCGGATTTCTCTACTTATTTTTCATCTCTGCTTCTCTCTGCCCTGACTGCTTCTTTCTTCTCTCATTCTCTCTCTCTAGAATAGCCTTTTCTTCTCCCACAGTCACATGGGAGCTCTCTCACATACAACTCTTCTGTTAGAGAGATGTCAAAACTGTTACTGGACTCTTACTAGTCTCAACTTAGAAATCATGGGGAAGGAGTTCTGATTTGCCCAATTTTGGTCAGATTCAATTCTAGATCAATCAACTAGGGTCCTAAGGGCATGGTCATATATTATTAAAATGGCAGCTGGGGACCCATAGTTGTTATCATGTGCTCATTTATGAACCTATTGTCAGGTAAGCTAGGATAAGATGACAGGGCTTGCTTGGGTTATGTGTTCTCATGAAATCCAGTACTGTGGTCAGAGAAATACTAGGTTCTGATTGAAGTGGTCTTAGTCACTAGCCCACTAGTAGAGGCTGAAGTAGTCCATGGCCACCTGAACCACACAGAATCAGGGAAGGTATCTGAAATAGTTGCTAAATGATAGATAAAGAATGATAAATGATACATAATCACTTCTTGGTGATTAAGTTCCATCTATTTATTGCAAGTTTAATATGTGCAAGGCCAGGCTATAACCTGAATATGTTTTTACTCAATATGTTTTAATTACTTTATTTGAAGTTTAAAAAGTCTTAGAATGTTAAAAATATCCTCATTTATTGCTAAATACTGAACATTTTTTAAAAAGTCAAATATAAATGACTTTACATTAGTTTGAATTAACCACACCATTGTTTCCTTCCATTAGCCTAGGTAATCAACAATCAATTAAAGAAACTTATGTGTGTCATTTGTCTAATACACATCATAATTATGTAAAAACAAATCAACTTCAGGGAATACAGTTTTGCTCTGGGCAAATTCATTTAGAAAATGAATTCTGTCCATATTTATATGTAATGTAATTAAATATATGCTTTGAAAATAAATGCTATACTTATTCACTAAGTGCCTTTTTACTAAACATTTTTCTGCCTTATTATAAGTCATTTATTGAGAAAGTATAGAGGATAAATATTGCATAACAAAGAATAAGACAAAAAATCTTCTTTCCTTTATTTTGTCCTAGTTGCTTTTTCTTTTGATCTCTGCTCTTACTCTCCTATTAAATAGGCAACAACCCAAAAGAGGGCCTTTGAGAAATTAAGAATAACCAAATAAATAACCCAAACTGAATTCTCTCTCTTCTTTCTCCCCTCCTAGCTGTTGCAGGGTAACCTGGTTTCTTTGTAGCTTTAGGAAGTAAATTCTCATGAAATCTGCAAGGATTGTTTTGTTCTTTGACAGAGAGTTTCTGACTAGTAAAGCCCTCTCTGGCCTTCGTTATTCTCACCACTCACTCTCAGAGATTTGCTCTCAGTGGAATTGCAAATCTCTGAATTTCCCCTACAGATTTAGCACTTGTAAGAAAATATTTGGAAAGAAGCCAGTGAGAGATGCAGCTAATAGAGAGCATTTAATGACTGCATTTTTTTTTTTTTTTAAACAAAAGCCGCTACTGTCCTATGGTTAAAAAAAGAAAAGAAAAAAAGAAGAAAAGAATTGTCTTTTTTAACATCTTCCTGGCAATGACCAACCACATTTTGAAACTTGCCAGTGAAATATATTTCCAGTATAATATTATAGTTGACTCTTGATGGTCATAGCTAATGTCTTATTAGAAAGCTCTCATTTAAAAAAGTCACATTTCTTTAAGTTTGATTTTTAAAATAATATAAGCCAAATGTATTTGAGTTTTTAAACCAGGTGAACAACCTTGATTTAGTCTCCAAATATTTGTATCTCAGGCACTGTGATATAATGCTTAGAAAATAGTCACTGTCCTTTCTCAAGAATATCACTTCAAAGGTTTCCTCTGTACTATCTCATCAATTTCCCCATATCCAAGGGATTGTTTTCATGTAGCATATAAACATGATCTTTTTTTCCTATCTTAAAAAATTTTTTATGAACCTATTTTCTTCACTGCTACAGTCTCATTATCACTGCTACCTTGCAGCAGCAAATCTTTAGAGTTGTCTATCTATGCTATCTCCAGGTCTGTCCCTTCTTCATCCTTGAATCCACTTCATTCAACTTTTACTCACATGACTCCTCCAAAACTACCCTTCCAAGTTGCTCAATCCAATGTTTAATTCTCAAAATTCATTTTTACTTGACCTGTCAGCATAATTTGACACAGCTGATCACTCCCTCCTCTGTGATGTACTTTTATCATTTGGCATCTGGGATACTACATTCTTAGTGTTCTTCCTATCTCACTGGTTGCTTCTTCTCAGTTTTCTTTGCTGGCTTTTCCTTTTCTCCCTCATCTTGATATTGGAGTGCCCCAGGCCTCAGGCTTTGGTCCGTTTCACTATTCATTCCATACATAATCTTATCTATTGCTTTGGCTATATGCTAATAACCCCAAATTTATATCTTCTTCCTAAACTTTTCACCTAAACTTCAGATTCATAAATCTAACTGCCAAATTAATGATTCAACTGAATGCCTCATAGACTTCTCAGGTTTAATAGGTTTGAAACTGAGCTCCTGAAGCAATGACACCCAGTAGCAGTGAGCACAACTAGTGCTTATCTCTTGGTTTCTAAATACCATTTCCTACTAAAAGGAACCATGACTCCTTGGAGAACTGGCTGATTCCAGGCATGGGGCAGAGAAAGTACAAGATGAGCCTGGAGCATCTTGTGGTTCCATAAAATAAGGAAGTGCTAAAAAAAAATGCAGTTATATCAAAAGAACACAGTAGCCAGCCTGAAGGCCAATGGCCAAATGTAGGATAATTCGGCATCAAAATAATGCTATTAATATGTTATAAGCTATAGAATAAAATAAATATCTATGAGTCCACACAAAAATAAATAATTGAACAGATAAATGAATGATGAGAAAGGACAGCTCATCTAATAATAAAAGTAGAAGGAATAATGGAAATGGGAAATTGCCTTTTGGCAAACGGTACAGTAATAATTGTTGCCTATGAGAATCATTAATTGATGCCAAAATAAGAGGGCAAATACATGCTGAAAAATAAGATACTTATATAATCTCAAAATTCTTTCCACGAGACACTAAAAACAAAGGGAAAGTTATAATTTTACATTGGGGAGACAGTTTTCAAAATACATCACTGATAATGAGACATATCAATAGCATGTGCCTCCTTGATATAATGGGCTGAGAGTGGCATGGTATCACTTCTGCAGTAGTATTGCCAAAAATTTATAACCATGACCAATTCAAATTGAGGGATATTTTACAAAATAACTCAGTACTCTTTAAAAATGTCAAGGTCATGAAAGATAAAGAAAGAAGGAGGGATCATCCTATTTTGGGACAGTTAATAGTATCATATCAATGTTAATTTCATGGTTGATAATTATACCTCGTTTATGTAAACTGTTATCATCTGAGGAAGCTGGGTAAAAGTTACATATGAATTATGATATTTTTGAAACTTTAAAAAATATGAAATTATTTCAAAAAAATAAAAGGTTAAAAAATAAAAAATACCCCAAATACCTTATCTCCCCTTTAGCAATCTATTCCATCTCCATTAATGGCAATTTCCTTCTTCTTGAAGTATAAGCTGAAAGCTTTGAAATCACCCTTTCCCTTTTTTAACTCATACCCTAATTCCAACCTACAGGAAATTTTAGTTGTGTCCTGAAACACAACTAAGTTGTGTCCTGAAATATGTCCAGAATCTAACTACTTCTTATCACCTCTACTAAAACATCTCTAATTTGGGATACCATCATTCTTGCTTGGGTTATTGCAATAGCTTTCTAACTGACCTCCTCGATCTACCCTTCTTCTCATAACCCTCTAATGGCTCCTATTTCTTTCAGAGTAAAAGCCAAAGTTCTGACTATGGCCCAGGGGCCATATACAATCTGGTTTTGTTCACTCTCTGACCTCTTTTCTTATCACTCGCTCATTCACTCCATTCCAACCCCTCTGATCTTCCTGCTATCTCTTGAACATGCCAGGCATGCTCCTTGCTTACAGCCTTTTCACTGGTTGTTCCCCTTTCCTTGAATTTCCTCTTTCTTCCCCCACACATCCCTCAGCTAACCTCCTCATCTTTTTCAAGCCTTTGCTTAAAGATATTTTTCTCAGTGTGCCTACTCTGACCAACATCTTTGCAAATTGCAAGCCTTCATTCTTGGTTCTCCTTAATCTGCTGCAAAATGTTGGCCATTTTTATCACCGTTGAAGACAAAGTCTAATTTTCATTTATATCTTATTTACTTTATATTGCCTATCTCTACCTGCTGGCATATAAACTCTTAAGAGGGCAGAGATCTTGTTCTGTTTTTTTTTTTTTTTTTTTTTTTTTTTTTAACTGAGCATTAATACAGTCCTTGGTATACTGTACACTCAACAAATATATGACTCAATAAATAATAAATTTATTGAGTCGTATATTACTGAAAGGCAGAGAAAATATGTCTCTTTCCCACAGATACTTATAAGCAATCATGGAATTAGACAACAGATGCAAATTATTTATTTATAAGTCAAGAAGAGATGTAAAAATAAGCTTAGCTATTTTGGTTCCAAGTGAAAGAAACCTACTCATATTAGCTTAAGGGATAAAAAGATGGTGGGGGGACATTTACTTGTTCACAAAACTGAACAACTCAGAAGTAAACCTAACTCCAGGCATGCTGGATGTAGGGGGTTTACAGTTATCTTCAGAACTTGATTCCTCCCCTCATTGCTCAACTGTACTCTCTTCTGAAATGGCATGGGTCTTGGGCAGGTGTTCCACACATGGTAGCTATACTGGAAGCTCCAGCATAGATTCTCCGGGTTGAGTTAGAGCCCAGAATTCACTTTGGTCCAGCATGGGCTACGTGTGCTGCGGTAAAGCAATGTGGTGCTCTCATTGCTTTGGCCTGGGCCATAGACACAGTCCTCAAACCACTTATACTGAGAGTGGGAGAAGGAAGAGATGAAATTAATTACAGAATTGAGCCAAGCCAATTTGTGTAAACTTCGAATAGACAGAATTGAATAGCTGATATTAGAAGTATAGCACTCTGACCCCTAGTGGTTAGATTCCTTGGAGAAAAATTCAGCATTACTCCAAAAACAACAGCATATTAATTTAATTCATATTACCTTTTACATGATCTTTTTTCCAAGTTATTTAAGAATATATGTGTCCTTCCTTACTATTTTCTACACTGAAAGCTTCACCCAGTTTGGGCAAATTTTCTTTTGATATAGTTCTCATATCCCTTCTTTTTTCCTATATCTACAGTCATTATCTTTCTTTTTGGCTTTATATTTGGACTAATGTGATAGTATCATAACTTATTTCCTTATCTTCAATCCTTTATGAAAATCAACACCTTAAAAATCTTCCTAAAAAACTGCTTTAGTTGTATGGCGTCCAGCTGGGGAATTAACTCTGACAATTTATCAGATCCAATCAAAATCTCTGGGTCTAGCTTCAATTATTATGTGCCCCCTTACCCTTTTTGCTTGAGAAAATATAGTTAGCCTTCTGTCACATGCAATGGGAAACTAACATAAATAATAATATATTTGTATAATACATGTTTACCTGTTGAACTTTAAAAATTGAGGACACATATTACTTATATTTTTCTTATCTCTTATATGAGATTAATTCATTTTAAATTTCATTCTATTAAACTTCTCTAATAGTCTACACAGAAAATTCCATGTATACTTATCATTATAAAGAGTGAATTAAGTACATGATTTATTTCTCATAAAAAAGTTATTGGTCGGTACAAATTTATAAGCATACTGGCTAATTGCTCAGATCATAATCAAATTCTAACATATGTGTTCCTAAAGTTTTACAATTTTCATATTTTATGCTTGCCTGATTAGTGGCTGAGATAGTAAGCAGTTTCTAACTTCATTATTGCTACATTTCTCTTCAGTTTTCATTGTAAGGACTAACATAAAAAATTGAGTCAATCATTCCGAAGGCTTATACATTTTATTACGCATTTCTCTTATCATTCTTTTTATTTATCTCTAATTTTTTTCCTAATTGAATTTTTGCACTTAAACAAAAGTATACAGTTTTTTTCTTCTGAAGTATTCATATAGAGTTGTTTAAAAAAACTGAAAGACTGTGTAAGCTTCAGTTTTCTCTTCTGTAAGAAGATAATAAGGTAATAATAGTACTTCTAATTGATCAGATTACTTAGAGAGTTATTGTGATGAAAAAATTTGATAATTCACATAGAAGGCTTAATGTGGTTACTGACACACATAAGTCCTCAAAAAACGTTAGCTATTACTATTATTTTACAGATTCGTTTGCATTTTTAGTTTCCTTGGATATACCAATTGGTTTGTTTACCACCAAATATGTATCATGGGCTGAAAAAACAATAACGAGATGGAGTGTCTATTCTTGTGAAGTTTACAATCTAATTTGAGAGACAAAGAATAAAAAATAACAATTATAAACAAAATGTGTATAAACATACAATGGGATATTATTCAGTCTTAAAAAGAAAGGAAATTCTGACAAGCTACAACATGGATGAACCTGAAAGACACTATGCTAAGTGAAATAAGCCATTTTGAAAAGGACAAATATTGAATGATTCCATTTATACAGGGTACCTAGAGTTGTCAAATTCATATAGATGGAAACTAGAATGGTGGTTGTCAGAGGCTGGGGAAGGAACAAGGAAAGGTGAGTTAGTTAATGGGTACAGAATTCTAGTTTGGGAGATGAAAAGTTCTAGAGATGAATGGTGGTGATGGTTGTACAAAAAATATAGATGTGCTCAATGCTACTAAATTGTACATTTAGAAATGATTAAAATGCTAATTTTAAGTACCTCTTACCACAATAAAAAAGATTTAAAATTTAAATATTCATATGAGAAAATTAAAGTTCAATACTACAATGTAACAGAAAAACCAGTTAATTTTAAATCAAATGTCCTCTAAATTTTATTAATAAAATATATCCACTTAATTTTTGAATAAATAATATATTTCAAAAATAAAAGGTACAAAATGGTATACAGGAAAAAAGTAAATATTCCTTTAGCAACTCAGTTCCTTTTCCCAGAGACAACCCCATTACCTGTTACCTATGTATCCTCCCAGAGATACTATCTTCCAATATCTATACTTATATATGGTATATACTATGTTGCAACTTTCTTTTTCCATAAATATATTTAACCAATCCCCTATTGAGGAGCCCAGGAGAGTTTCCATTCTTTAACTATTTCAAGCAATGTTTCAAAGAATAATCTAGCACATATGTCATTTTGTGTAAGTGTGAGCATTGCTGCAAGATAAATTCCTAGAGGGAGTGTCACTGGCTTTTCAGATGATTGAGACTGAAAGTACCCTCAGATTTCACCTTAGAGGAATTTGGTGTCAGTTGCTTTATCCAAAAACTTGAAAACATTACTTGTATCATTTTTCTTTGGCACCTATCAATCACTAAATCTTGCTGATTGTATCCCCTCAGTATCTCTTCTGTCCTTTCCCATTTCCCGTTCTTTACAGCCAACAAATTCATTTAGGCTTTTACTATTTCATGTCTGAAGTGTTGTCCTCGACCCATCCTCCTGAGAGAACAATCTACTCACTTTCATTCTCCTAAATCACCCAGGATTAGGTTTATTGTCTCTATTTTAGCAAACAAGGCTCATCTTAATCTGGTCCCTGCATTTTCTCTCTCCAGCCTTCTCTAGCATCACTCAACATTACTCTTTTTGGTTTTATGATGTACAAGAGTTTATACTTTCAGGCCTCCATGCATTTTGCTTTCATTTTTCTTCCCAGCCTGGAATCCCATTTCCCCTACTTCTTCTGTAGGAAGTCTTGACCTCTTCATAAAAGAAGAGGAAACTTCCCTTTGTGCTCCACAGGTCTGTATTCATCTTCACAGGGATCATAATTCTCTACTGAAACTATTTCCTTGAAGTAGGCTGAAATAGTGGTGGGAGTGGTCTTTTTCCTTTCTAGTTCTAGCATCCAGCACAGTGTTTGAGGTCATAATGGTGTGCACTCAATAAAATGTCTTTAACTAAATTTAACTAGATCTTGGAGAAAAGGAGTAGTCATTTGTTCATTTATATGTTTATTGAGTGGCTAAGCGCAGGATTATGTGCTAGGCAGTGGGATTACAACCAAGAAAATAACCCAGGGCCTACTTTTGGTCTAGTGAAAGAGATAGGGCAATAAGAACATACAATTATCATTTACTGGGGTGAGAACTGCAGTGGACCCTAGGTCACAGTTTAGATTCTTTCATAAATATGGATGAACAAAGCGTGGCATTTTAATTAGAGGGAATTGCACTAAAAAATACATTTATGAAATAAGGCCACAGCTCCAAATCACTGTGAAACCTAGAGTCAGACATAAAGCTAATGATTTCTGACTTCCTGTTTATGGCCCATGGCCTCCACTTTTTAAAGTGGAGATGCTCTTCTGTTGAACAGAACACAGTGTCTTGGATAAAGACTAATAAAGTGAGATAACACATGTAAGACAAGTCTGAATAAGTATACACCATGCAAGTTCTCTTTCTCTGTAAACTGCCTCACAGTTTAGCTGATAAACTGCCTTCTAAGCATTCAAAAAAGCTTGCTTGGTGTTAAATGATCTATGTAAATTTTAATCTACCAATTGTTCTTTCTCTGTCCATTTCTACTCTCTTCCCTAACCTAATATGACCTCTCTTTCACAAGTTTGAGGAAGATAGTACAATGTACTGAAAAGGGCAGTTTTTTTGGGAGTTAAGTAGAACTGGATTCATTACAGAGGGCAGTCACTATTATTAGAGTAACCCTGGGCAAGTACTTAAACTCCCAGTTTCCTCTTTTGTAAAATAAGATAAAATAAGTCGGGAGAAAATGTTTATGTAAAGCGCTTACCTTAACCCAATGTCTGACAAATAGTAAGAGCTCAGAAGTTAGGGGGCGTATATAGTTCCTTTGTAATCAAAGGAAATGTATGCGTAATCATTATTACTTTAAACCAGAACTCGCGCTTCAGCAATGATTCAATTTGACCTCTCCGGGCCACCGTCGCTGAGCATGCGTAGATGAACGTGGCGGGACGTATATGTCATGGCGAGCTCCATCTGAAGTCTCTGCAGCTTCCGGAGAGCGGCGTGTTGATTCTCTCATTTTGGACTGGTTTGTTATTTCCTGACTACTGGATAAGGGTGGCGGGTGGGTCCTTATGGGGTAGAGTGTGGCCGGAGCTCCTTTTATTGCGGAGTCGTGTTTCCCAGGTTTAGTCTTTTTCTGGCTGTTTGCTGGTTTGTTTCGCAGTTGAAAGGGGACTCGCCAGCTGGGATTGGGCTACAAGGAGGCTGGTAGCACTGCCAAAAGTGAAGACAGGGTCGTTGATCTCAAGTGCTGCAGGGCTGTAAGGAGTATTTAAGGGACTTTTTTCCTTATTGTCAAGTTTAACTTCATTGGTTTCCCCAACTTTCTGCATTAGTGGATTCTTGGTACGGGAGGAGGCTTTTGCAGTTACCCAGCTTTCTCAGAGCTGCATCTCATTATGACTTTAAACTTAAGTTAGACCAGTAGGGGTCTTGTTTTTTTCACTTCTCGTTTACTCATAAAACCTCTTTCTGAATCTCGGGCGACAGGTGTCTTTCGGGTGGAAGGTGATCTGGATATTTACTTCACTGCCTTATTCCTGTTTTGTAGTTGTTGGTTATTTCTTGAATCATGCAGACGTGATGTAGTGCTGGATAGTATTATCATGGCCAGACGCTGAATCTCATCAGTCATGGCAATTATGGCAGAGTCAAAACACCTGTTTTAATCAGTAAGCTTTTGGAAATAGTATGGAATATCATTAACTTTGCTGTATAAAGAAGAGCAGTTTTTTTATGGAGTCTAATCCCTTTTAGGTGGTTTAAAGAGTCCTTACTGCGATTTTTTGAACTTACTGCAAGCTTGCTTTTTCTAATCAGTTTTTATTTTCCAGACCCATCTTTCAAGAGGATTTGAGACTAATTGCAGATAATCAAGGTACTTATTTTAAACCTTTTATGTTTGAGTGATATATTATACATTATAATGTGCAGAAAGCTTAAGTTCTTAGTAATTTTGCCACCATGATTGCATAGAAACATCATGATCTCCATATCACTTCGTCCAAGAAACATTTCATTCATTTTACTTAACCTTTCATCTGCATTGTGTAGCACTGACCATGTCCACTTTGATATGCTCTCTGCCTCAACCATCTATGACCCACTGATTTTCTCCTTCTCTGGTAGCTGCTTCTTGGTTTCTATTAAAGGCTGGTTCCCTTCTATTTGGCAGTTAAATCTGGAGTTCCTCAAGGCTTGGTCCTGTACCCTTTCTTCTTCTAACTCTGTTTTCTTTCTCTCAGGGTGCCCTAATCAGTATGGTTGTCACCATTGTTATTCTCTGTCTTTTTGATTTTAGCCATCCTACTGGGTGTTTGTGGTTTTGATTTTGCTTTTCCCTAATAACTTATGATGTTGACATCTTTTATGCGCTTATTGGCCACTTGTATATCTTCTTTGGAGAAATGTCTATTCAGATACTTCACCCATATTTTACACTAGGTTATTTGTCTTTCTGTTGTTGAGTTGTATTTTTTCTGTATTCTGATACTAGACCTTTATCAGATGTATAATTTGCAAGTCTTTTCTCTGTTTGCATGAGTTGTCTTTTCACTTTCTTGATAGTGTCCTTTGAAGCATAAATTTTTAAAATTTTGATGAGGTCCAGTCTGTTTACTTTTTGCTTGTCCTTTTGGTGTCATGACTAAGAAACCAGTGCTTAATCTCACATCTTGAATATTTACACCTATGGTTTCTTAGAGTTATATTGCATTAGCTCTTAAATTTAGGTCTGTGATCCATTTTGAATTAATTTTTAGCCTACGGCCATACCACCCTGAATGCGCCCAGTCTTGTCTCATTTCAGAAGCTAAGCATGGTCAGGCCTGGTTAGTACTTGGATGGGAGGTAATTTTTATATATGAAGTGTGGTAGGAATCCAACTTCATTCTTGCATGTGGCTATTTGGTTATAGCACGACTGGTTGAAAAGACGGTTCTTTGTTGAATTTTCTTGGTACCCTTGTTGAAAATCAGCTAACCAGGTAATATATTTTTGACAAGCATTCTAGATGATTTTTATGAAAGGATAACTCTAGGACAGTGATTCTCAAACTTGAGTCTACATCAAAATTACCGTGAGGGTTTGTTAAAGATTGTTGGGCTTTACTCAATATCTGATCCTGTAGGTCTAGAGTGGGGCCTGAGCCTTCATTTCTAATATGTTCTCCAGTGATTCTAATTGTGCTGGTTTGGGAACCACCCTGTGAAAACTACTGTTATTGATCTTTGTTTCACAACTGTGGCTACACACATGAGAATTACTGGAAAGTTTCAAAATCTATTGATGCTCAATCTTTGTTCTCAGAGATTGATTGAACTGTTCCGGGGCTTAGTTTGTAATTTTCAAAAGCTCATCACGTGAGTACAATAAGCACTCAAGACTGAGAACCTCTGCTGAAAGAGTAGTTCTCAGTCAGGGTGTTTAGTGGAGTCAGCTGGGTAGGTTTTACATTCTCATTCCTGCATTCTACTCTTGGAGATTCTAATTCAGAATGGGACCTGGGTATTTGATTTTATAAAAGCTCTCCTAATAAATCACCTATGTAAGTTACTAGTACTCTAGGATGTTGCATTCTCTCTTTTGTTATTTTCAATATCTCCCTTTCCACTAACTTTGTTTCTATTTCTTTAAAATCCTCTGGATATCCTCTACTTTTGAGAAAAAACTTTATATGGTCCTGTTGTCCTATTTAACTTATTTTGCTTTCATTTTGTTATCAAACTTCCATTTCCTCATTACTCATTTATTTAAAAATTCCCTCTGCCTGGTTTTTGGAAGTAAAAACTTTTATTAGTAGTGATGAATGAGATTGTTCAGATGCTATGATATGATTGATGCTGGGTTTAGGGATCTTTGCATTATATTATGTCTCCCTCGAGTGAATTTCAACAAATGGAGTTGCTGAGTCAAGGGATATATATATATTTTAAAGTTTGATGCGTACTGCTAGATTGCCCTCCAGAAAGGGTATGCCAGTTTTATCATGCTTTCAATGATGAGTGGGGTTTTTGTCAGTCTTTATTAGTGTGGTAGATGAAAAATAATTCATGTTTAAGTACTTGCTATTAATGTGTTTGAATATTCTTTCCTATGCTTATTGGCTATTTGCATTTCTTAAGTGAGTTGCCTATGTTTCCTTTGCCCATTTTTTTTCTGGAGTGTGTTTATATCTTAGGGTCACATTAGACTTTTGGATTGTTTGTGCTTTGCCAATGAGGCAGAGCCAGAGTGGGAGAGCTTGGTGTTGAGAGAGGGCATAGGTTCTAATTCTAGCTCTACTAGTGTACAAATGTTTTAGCTTCTATGGGCTTCAGTTATGTGAAATAAGAGGCTAAGCAATGTTCCCTACTTTTCTGACTTTGTGATATTGTATGTCTACTGCAGTGGACCCCTCTCAACTCTCTTCTTCCATTCTGTTTTTCTTCTGTTATTTATGTGATTCAATTCAAAGTTCTTCAGTAGCTCTTTAGTAACATTCAAAGGCATTATCTGGTCTTAGCCTTTCTCACTTATCTTAATTATTTCATAGAATAATAGTGATAGAAGAAACCCTAGGGGTTTAGGTATTTACTTCAACTTTCCATCCAGTGTTAAGAATTTCTTCCTATGTTAAATTCAGTTTAAACAAGAATTTTGTGAATTTATTCAGTCAGTCAACAAATAGTGTGTGCCTATTGTGAGCTATGCATTATTTATGTGTAGGTGTAGATGTAATAGTGAAAAAGAGATGATGTCTTTGTCCTTGTGGGCCTTACACTGTAATGAGAAAGACAGACACAGTTAGATAGATGGTGTCAGGTAAGTAAATGCTATGAAGAAAAATGATGTATATAGCAGGGTTAGAGGTTAGTGAGAGTGTGTGGGGGTGCTTGGTCAGTGTGTGGTTATTTTAGACATGGTAGTTAGGAAAGGCCTCTCCGAGGAGGTGTCATTTGATTAGATAAGTAGGCAGCAAGCCATACAGATACCTTGGGGATGACATTCTATGCAGAAGAATAGCAATTGTGAAGTGAAGGCAGAAGCTAGTTTGGCGTACTCAGAGATTATCTAACAGGTTAATACAGTTGGTACAGGCTGGGTAATGTACAGTAAAAAAATATTTATTGAGAACATGCAATGTGCTAGATGTAGTTCTAGGTGCCACTGGGATAAAACAGTGAACAAAACACATAAAAACCTTTACTTTCACAGAGTGTATTCTAGTAGAAAGAGATAACAATAACATAATGAAAACATCTAAGCAGGTGATCAGGGCCATGGTAAGAAAACAAGGTGGGGAATGGGGATAGGAAGTGTGGTATATTTGGTGAGGTAAGATTTGCTCAGAAAGACCTCGCTGGTGACATTTGGGCAAAGTCCTGAAGGGCTTGAAGGCGTTCTAGGCAAGAATAACACCCTGAGATGAGTGTGTACTTGGTAGACATGAACTGGTAAGGAAGCCCGTGTACCTGAGTAGAGTGACGGGGAGGGTTAGAGAGGTAAAAGGAAAGCTGATTATATATGTCCTTACAGATCTTTGTAGTGATTTTGGGTTTTTATTTTGAAGTGGAAGACATGGTGTTTTGTTTTTTTTTTTAAATTCATCTGTATTTCTAACAACCTTTTAAAGCAGAATGTGACTTGAGCACTACATTTCTATTCACAAAACTTACTCAAAGGGCTTTTCAACATACTTAGGTAGGCTTATAATTTTGCTACTCTAAACAGTCCTTTTTTTTTTTTTTTTTTGAAAACAAGCTCTATCTATGGATGGTTACTCCCATCAAGTTGGTTCAGTGTAACATACTAATTTCTTGAGATGAACTTAGGTTTTAAAGGGATCCCTGGCGTCTGTGCTGAAATGTCCTTCGGGAATTAAGGGTAGAAACAGGAAGACTAACTGCCAATAATCTAAGCAAGAGTTGATGTTGGTTTGAACCAAGAATGTAACAGTGGATATGATCAGAAATAGTCAGATTCTGAATATATTTTGAAGATAGAGCCAAAAGGATTTTGTTGGATTGAGTTAGGGTAAAAGAAAGATGACTCGGTGATGATTCCAGGACTTTGACCTGACCAGGTAGAAGGTTGGCATTGCCTTTAAATGAGATTGGAAAGTTATGGAAAGATCTGGTGTGGTGTTTGGTGGTTGTTTGTGGGGTAAGGTGGAGAGAGGATCAAGAATTCTCTTTTTGACTTTTTAAGTTTGAAATAACTCTTAGACATTTAACCAGGGGTGTTGAATAGGCAGTTGGACGTGAGAGTTAAGTTCAGGGGAGGACTAAGGCTGGTTAAATAAAAGCATATAGTTGATATTTCAAGGACATGGGACTGGATGAGATCAAGGAATGTCTGTAACTAAAGGAGATGTCCTGTAACTGAGCCATGGGGCCATTCCAATGTTCAGAAGTTGGAGAGATGAGGAGGAAGAAACAAGAGGAGACTTGGGGAGTTGCTAATGTGGTAGAAGGAAAACTCAGAGTGTGGTGTCCTAGAAGCCAGTGAAGGTCAATAGTCAATAGTGTCGATTGCTGCATGTGGGGTCATATAAGATGACTGAGAACTGATCATTGTATATATTGTTGGAAGTCACTGAAATCATTATGATAAAGTCTGGTGGAGCGGGGTGGGGGGGCGTGAAAACTTGGTTCATGAGAGAATGGGAGGGGAAAATTTGATATTGAAGTATAGCTAGCTCGGATGTGGTTCCATAGTGTAGCGGTTAGTAGGTCTGCTTTACATGCAGAAGGTCCTGGGTTCGCGCCCCAGTGGAGCCACGGTCCATGGTCTACGGCCATGCTAACCTGAACAAGCCTGATGTCTGATGTCGGAAGCTAAGCAGGGTTGGGCCTGGTTCGTACTTGGATGGGAGACCACTAGGAAGACCAGGTGCTCTAGGCATAAATAATAATAATCATAATAATAAAAAGTATAGATAGTTCTTGCAAAGAGGTTTTCTTTAAAGGAGAGAAAGGTGATGGAGATAGTAAGTGGAGGCAGTGGGGTCAAGATAAGGTTTTTGTTTTTTAAATGGGAGAAATAATAGTATGTTTGTATCCAGATAGTAATGATTCAGTAGGAAGATAATTAGTGATGATGCAGGAAAAGGGGGCATGACTAGAATATTTTGCTTGAGTGGGTCAGAGTTGAAGGATTTTTCTTAGGGAGGTGGACAGTTACAGTAACAGATAGTTAGGCTGAGTACATGGGCAAAGAACCATTTCCTGGTAAATGAAGGAAGTCATCCACCTGTGCAGAGTATGGGAAGGGTTCTATGACTGGCTTCATTCAGACTTTCTGCTTTCAGTACCATCTTTAACCTCATTAAGAGGAGATATGTGAGAAATAAATTTTCAGAAAATTCCTAAGATAAATAAGTTTAAGTTTCTTACTGCAGTTGTTCATAGTCTTTGCTCTACTAATGTGTACTGGGAATCTTATATTTGACCACAGAACTATTTTTTCACTGATAGTTAATATCTTAAATAAATAGAACCAATTTGAGAAAGACCTAGTTTATTTCACCTTAGTTTGCTGAGTTGTTCAAGACTCTTGTTTGCAAGAGAGAAAATGTAACTCAAATTAATTTAAGCCACAGAGGAAATTTATTAGCTCACATGATTGGGCAGAGTGGGGCAGCATCTGGCTTCAGGCGTTAGTTGGATCCACGTGCTCAGATAATATCATATATGACTCTTTATCTCTCCACCTTTTACTATGTTTCATTCTTTAGGTATGCTTCTGCACTGTGATTGGCAGATGATCTCCAGCATTCTCAAGTTGACAACCTCCCAACATAACCACTTAGTGAAAAGACAAGCCATCTCTTCTGTTAGCTTTGGCATAGAAGTCCTTGTCATGATTCTGATTGGCTGGGCTTGTCATATCCAACCTTGAACTAATCACACACTAATCAGTGTGGCCAAGAAGATGGGTTATTCTGGCAGGCCTGGCTCATGTGTCCCATTCCTGTGTCTAGGGAAGGAGGAGGACTGTGATGGATAGTTCTGCAGTGCCCATGCCATATGCATGTTAACTATAAGTTAGCTAGATCTTGATTGATTGCCATTAGTTATTTCTAATCTTTTGCTCTTACTAAGAATGTAATGCTAGCTGAGATTTGAACAGAGGTTTGTCTGATTTACAGGGCATAATCTGTCATAGTTATAAAGAGTACATTACAGTAAAGAGTACAAAACGAATCTGGCTGGAAGCCATTGTTAGTTGAAAGTTGTTAATGGAAAAATGGGAATCTGGCATTTGAAAAGGAAAATTGATTAGAAAGGCTTGAGACCGGAGGAGAGTATAGGATCCTTAACACATGAGAAACAGTGGTCACTCAGTGTACATACACTAAGTAGGCAGTGGGGTACCACACAGCATGAGGGCTTGGGCTAATCTGACCTGAATCCTTGTTGCACGGCTTTGGGTGAGTTAGTGTCTCTGTTGCGGATTGCAGTTTAAAGTGGGGCTAATAATACCACCTGCCTCAGGGAGTTGCTGTGAATAGTTAATGGGATGACTCTGTGAGCACTTGCTTCTTGTCTGGACATAGTATTAATTGTACTACAGTAAGTGTACTCATGTCTGTTTTCTTTTTCTTTCTTCAGAAAGTTTTTTTCTTTCAGTGTCTTAACATAATTGTAGATTCATTTACATTTATAAAAGTTATGCATAGATGCTGTACACTTAACCGATCTTACAAAACTGTAAAACAGAATCACAACCTGGATATTGACATTGATATAGTCAGGATATAGGAACATTTCCCTCACCACAAAGATCTCTCATGTTGTCCTTTTATAGTCATGTTTACTTTCCTCTCACTCATCCCCTCCTTCAATCTGGGTAACTACTGTTCCGTTCTCCATTTCTATAATTTTGTTACTTTAATCTCAAGTGTGTTATATAAATGTAATCATACAGTATGTTACCTTTTGGGTTTGGCTGTATTTACTCTTCACAATTCTCTGGAGATTCTACGTACTGCTCCTTTGTCATGTGGTTTGCAAATGTTTTCTTCTATTCTGTAACTTGACTTTTCATTCAAAAGAAGGGTCTTTTGCAGAGGATAAATTTTAAAATTTTTATGATGTCTGGATTGAATAATTTTTCTTTTTTCTGAATTGTGCCTTTGGTGTCAACGTCTAAGGACTCTTCACCTAGCTTTGGGTCCAGAAGATTTTCTCTTATGAATTTTTCTAAATGTTTATAGTTTTACATTTTACATTTAAGTCCATGACATAGTTTGAATTTTGTGTCTTTCTTTGGTCTGTAAATGTTCAATTGCTCTAGTACTAATTGTTGAAAAGGTCTTTCCTCCTCCATTCAATTGCTTTTGCACTTTTGTGAAAAATCATATTTGTGTGGGTCTGTTTCCAGATTCTCTGTTTTGTTTTGTCAATCTATGTTTCTGTTCTACCAATACTATACAGTCTTGATTACTGTAGCTATACAATATGTCTTAAAATGGAGCAGGCCAATTCCTTCCACTTTATTCTTTTTTTTTTTTTTTTTTACCAGTTGTTTTAAATATATTAATTTCTTTACCTTTCCATATAAATTTTAGAACAATCTCACTATGTGTACAAAATAGTTTCACTGACACTGCAGGGTGGGAGTATGACTTCATTACCTGTTGTTTGTTTGGTTTGAAAATACAGGGTCTCTACTTGGCTTTCTCTGGTCCTATCCTGGTGGGGTGTACTGGGGAACCTCATTGTAGCCTTGTAAGGGAGCAATGAGGTCTCCCCACTTGGCCTTTGTGGCTTGTCTGGAGGTGGGACCATGGTTTTGTGTTTTGTGTGTTTTTTTTTTTTAGTAGAATGGTTATTGTCTAAAAGTTTTCTGTCTTGCTACTTTTCTGGTTCTTTGGCAAGAAAACAGGCTTCAGTTGGAGACTTTTATTACTTGCATCTGTTGACACTTCTGGGTCGCTGGCTTCTTCAGCCCCAAGTCTGGGATATAAGGGGCAAAAAAAACCCCACGGAATTCACCATTGCATTGTTCCTTGGGTTCCAATGTCCCTTGCCTATCTGCCTTCTTTTCTCCACCTTTCAAAGTCTTATGTTTATTTTATTTATAATACCCAGAGTTTTAGTTGTACTTAGCAGGAGGGATAGAGAAAATTATGTCTATTCTGTCTTCCTGGAAGTTGTGTCTATATTTTCTTAATTACAAAAATTTTGAACATTCAAGAAAGTAGAATAGGATATGAGCACCAACATTTCTAGTTTCTAGATTTAAGAGTTGTAAATGTTTTCCCATATGTCTTAATTTCATGTTTGTTTTAGTAAATTATAGACATAATGACATTTCACCTCCAAATATCAGTGCGGATCTCTAAAAAATAAAATTTTTTATAATATATAAAAATAATGTATTTAGTGTCAAAAAATAAGATTTTTAAACATAAACATGATACTTTAATGATTTATAGCAATATCCTGATATTAATGATACCAAGTTCACCTTCTCGTTTCCCTGGTTGTTCCCAAAATTTGTAGGATCTAAACAAGAGCATGAATTGTGTTTAATTTTAGCCTTTTAAGTTTCCTTTGGTCTTGAATAGTTCCTCTCTTGCTTTTTTCTTCATGATACTGATTTGTTGAAGACATAGTTCCTTCCATTTGAACCTTGGAATGTTTCACTGTCACTAGGATTTGTCTGATTGTTTCCTTGTGTTCCTTTATCTCTGCATTTTTTGTAAACTTAAAGTGGAATTTAAAGACTTTATTGGATTCAAGTTCAGGAAGGATATTTAATAAGTGATGCTATGTTAAACAGATTTTCTGAGGGATTCATATCATTTATAACCTTTTTATGTGATGAAGAAGATGCTTTCTGCATCCTGTGGTACACTACTGGATGACATAGAAGATATCGTGTTGCAGGAAGATTCAAAGCCACAAGATAGACATTTTGCAAGAAAGCACGTTGTTCCAAAGGTGCGAAGGCGACATACCCAAAAATATTTGCAAGAGGAAAACAGTCCACCAAGTGATAGGTAAGCTATTTTTTTGAAATTATATTTGGTATCATTTCAGGGGAGAAGCTGGTACTGCTGGTCTCTGTGATATGTAAAATGTCTCTTAAACCTCTGAAATTTTGAGATGAAATATGTAGATTTATTTTTTTATTTGAATGTTTTTTAATTTAGTGAAGTAATTGGTTAAAAAAGTGTCAAATCACGTGTTCCTTGAAGGCAAGGCCTAGGACAGTATTTGGTATAAAGATAGCACTCCCCACCTCCCCATCTTTTTGATATTACTGTAGTTAGTATGTAATTTTTGTGACTTCCAAATTAAATTTTTTTTAACCAGAATTTGTGGTTCTTATGAGACAATAGTGATTGAGGCATTTAATTTTTCTTAGCAAATTTATAAATACTTATACATCAGGTAAAGGCATTGGGCACAAATAAATTATTGTGCTGGTTACACTATTATGTTAGGTCTCTAGTGAAATTCTAATACGGCCTAGCCAGAGATGATTATGCCGTTGTATAGTTTTAATATGTCTACATTTATTTATCTAGTAAATTGTTGAACATTTTAATATACTTGATTTTGTTTGGAATATTAAGCTTTTAAAAGCTAAGAACTTAAAAGTTGTTTATATTTTGTTTATCAAATTTTTCCTGAACATGTCCTTAAGATAATTTCTGTTTAATTATAAATTATCAGGGCATTCTAAGTTTTTCCTTCTTAAAATGATTATATTTTTAGAACTCTATATTTATACATGAAGTACTTTTATTAATGCCATAGGGTGACAGTTTTTCCATTTTGATTCAGTTATTTATATCAGTAAGTTATAAAATAAAGATTATAGGTAGTATATCATCTCTTTATGAGCAGATAGATGTGTTTACTTTTTCTTTAATTTGCTGTTGTTACTGGATCCATTTTCTTTGCTGTTATATGTACCTTTCTAAGAGTTGAACTTGGTGGCAGTACATTAATAGTACTGAATTTGTATTTCTCTAAAATCCAATTCAGAGAAAAAGATATTTTTATGTAGAGAGCTTTACCTTAGAAGTCTATGGTTATTTTCTTTTGATTTTAGACTTTTGGTATAACAACAGATTATGGATTAATTTGGTGCATTTAATGAATAGCTTGTGAATGGGCTGCAGTGAGTGTATTTTTTTTTTTTTTTGCATAATTTGCCCAGAAATCATCTAGTACTTTTTTTTAAAATCCCTTAATGAGACTTACTTTAAAAAAATTTTTTTTATTGATTGTTTAATAGCACTATTCCAGGCATACAGAAAATTTGGATACGAACATGGGGTTGTTCTCATAATAATTCAGATGGAGAATATATGGCTGGACAACTAGCTGCCTTTGGATATAAAATTACAGGTAATTAGATTTGTAATGTATTTATTGAGCTAAGTTTTTTAGAGATATGTGTTATAGCTTAAGCAATTCAAGGGTATTTTAAGGCAAAACAAAAAGCTATTATACATTGCCTATGTAACTATGGATATCATATTAAAAAAAACTAAACTATTTTGAAATGCTTTGAGTTACAAAAAAGTAGTAAAATTACAGAGTTTGTATATATCCTTTACCCACCTCCCTTAATATTAACATCTTACATAATTATAGTATAATTAACAAACTAGGAAATTAACATTAATGCAACAGTGTTATCTAAACTACAGATCTTATTTAAATTTTGCCATTTTTCCCATTTAGGTTCTTTTTCTGTTTCAGGATCCAATCTGGGATCTCACCTTTCATTTATTTGTAATATCTCCTTAGTCTCCTTCAATCTGTGACAATGCCTCAGTGTTTTCTTATCTTTTATGACCTTGAACTTCTGAAGAAAACTGATTAGTTATTTTGTAGAATGTCCCTCACCTTGGGTTTGTCTGATGTTTTCTCATGATTAGAATAAGGTTATGTATGCATTTTTGGCAAGAAGAGCACAGCAATGATATTATATCCTTCTCAGAGCCTCATATCAGGGGTTTTTTGATGTCAGGATGTCTTATTACTAGTGCAATAACCCTTATCTGCCAGATTTCTCCATACTAAAGTTAATATTTTTTTCTCATTGTAATGAATAAATATCCTGCCTGTTTCTCCTCAACCTTTTTGTCTACTAATTTTAGTATATGTCATTGGATCCTGTCCGCAACAGTTATTTCTGCATTGTTTGCTTAGTGGTCATTTTCTATTTTGTTGTCTCTTCCACATTTATTAATTGGAATTCTTATGTGAGGAAGTGCTGTCCTTTCTTCCTCATTGACTTAATCAGTATGAACACATGGATATTTTTTATTCTATGGGTTGTGGTCTGATAATATTATTTATTCTGCCACTCATTGTTCTAACCCTGGCCATAGGACCTCATTCAGTCTGGCTCTTGTGTCTTCATAATATACCCCCATTCTTTTTCGAGTATTTCCTTACTTTCTGGCACCACGAGATATTCTAGTCTTATATTTTCCCTTCCTCAGCCTTGGAAGCAACCACTTTCCAGGGAGCCCTGATCTCCTTCATTAGAAGAATGGTGTTTAGAATCAGATCAGAGATCTGGACATTGGGTATGTCCATTGCCTCTGTGAGGTGTTGGTGCTTCTAGGTCATCTCAATGGACAGAGCTAGGAAATAAATATATTAACAGGCACATACACACATTTATATTTGTTACTGTATCTAGCTGTATGTATATTAAACGGCACCATAATTTGAATGCTTTGTGACAGTGCTTCATATATGTTATCTGGCTTAGTTCTAGTGTTATGGGAAAACATTGGCGTCACTGCCATTACAAGTGAGAGTGGAGAGGTTGTGTCTTACCTTAAATGACACGGGCAGTGAATTCTCTGTCACTCCAAAATACTGCTCTTAACCACTATTCTATAGCTTGACGTTGCCTGTGTATGTGTAATGGGCACGTCCTAGCTTCAAGATAGCTTGTGAGAATTGGAAACATACTCTATAGTATTTTCTTCAGCAGCTAACTGATCATATGTCATTAACTATGTGTTTTTGATAACTTATTTTTTAGACAGCAAAATCATTGTTAATACTTCTGTTCTTTAGGTAAAAATACTCAAAATATGCACATCTCTATTCATTAGGAATTTTTGGCATACTTTACCTTGGCTTTGCCTTAACACATTCTGATGGTGCAGTTTGAGTATTAAGAAAATAGCCTTTAAGATAATTTCCCAAAACATTAAAAAAATCAGAGATGACTTTCCTAGGTGCTATTCATTATCTAACACATTTTAATTTATATTTTAGACCATTAGCAGTTTGTGTTTGGTATTATAACAGTACTTGTCTATGTAAAATAACAGTCCTGTTGTGTTTACAGAAGAATATTATATACACTTTTGTTATGCACACCTACTTTTGGCTTCCTATTTAGGAAAGTAGAAGGGGAGAATTAAGGAGGCATTTCCTTGAATATGAAATTAATTTATCTTATTAATGTATATTTTATATACATGTATTACTTGTTTATGTTTATATTAATTTTATATGTTGTTGATTGTCCCCACTTTATTAATTTATGAATTTATTTTTTTGTTGTGCCATTGGTTAATGAAATCTAGTGTTTCAGGTGTACAATTTAACAGTAAGGCATATATATATTGCATTGTGTGTTCACTGTGCATAATTAGATTTCTTTCTGTCCCCACATATTTGACCCCTTTTATCACCCCCCACTCCAACTCTGGTAACCACTTGTCTGTTGTCCATGTCTATGAGTCTCTGTTTGTCCTGCTTATTTGTTGCTTTTCGGTTTATAGCCCACAGAATAAGTGATATCATGTGGTTTTCGACTTTTTCTGTCTGGCTTATTTTGCTTAGCATGATTATCTCAAGGTCCATCCCTGTTGTTGCAAATGGCAGTATTTCATCTCTTCTTATGGCTGAGTAATATTCCATGGTATATATGAATCACAGCTTCTTTAGCCAGTTATCTATCTTAGGACACTTTGGTTGCTTCCATGTTGTGGCCGCCGTGAATAACGCTGCTATGAACATCGGTGTGAAAATATCTTTTCGGATATGTGTTTTCAAGTCTTTGAGGTAAATACCCAGTAGAGGGATTGCTGGATCATATAGTAGATCAATTCTTAGTTCTTTGAGGCACCTCCATACTGTTTTCCATAGTGGCTGTACCAATTTGCAGTCCTACCAGCAGTCTATGAAGGTTCCTTTTTCTCTGCATCCTCTCCAACACTTGTCCTGTTGATAATTACTACTCTAACAGGTGTGAGATGATATCTAATTGTAGTTTTGATTTACATTTCCCTGATAGCGATATTGAGCATCCTTTCATATATTGTTGGCCATTTGTATGTCTTCTTGGGAGAAGTGTCTTTTCAGGTCTCTGCCCATTTTTAATTGGGTGGTTTGTTTTTTTGTTATTATTGAATTGTATGAGTTCTTTGTATATTTTGGTTAAAAGGGCCTTATTGGAGGTGTTGCTTGCAAATATATTCTCCCATTTGGATGATTGTCTCTTTACCTTGTTGTTGTGATTGTCCCCAGTTTAGAAACACATCTTCAGTTTTTAATTCTAGTATGGCTTGTATGCAGCAGATTAAAGGACCACTTTCCTCACTTGTTTAGGTGTTGTAGGCCTAGGAAATATGACCAATATTAGCCCTGTAAAACATTTAAGGAGGAAATCTATAGATATTATATTTGGATTTGATATATGATATGAATGATTTCTGGATTACCTATGCCAGTAGTCTCTTTCATTATTGTGAAATAGTGGGATTTTATAAAAATTATATTGCTTAATAATTTATAATGTTTTATTAATCAAACATAGGCCTAAAATATTTAATTGTATAATTGATTAAAATGGGTATAAAATATAGATCATAATGTACACAGAGATTGAAAACAGTAAACAGAGAAATTCAAAATTAGCTCTCAGTTACCAATAGTAGATATTTTTACTATTTGGGGAAGAAAGATGATGTGGGGTATATACTCGAAATTGCTGCTTTTAACTGTGATACCAGGAATATAATTATTCCAGTTAGGGTTTGTCCATTACCTCTTTCAGACTCTCATTATTTTGAGGAAATAGGTGGTCCATAACATATAAAATAGTGTGTGCTTGCTTTTCATTTCAAAGAATGAAACCTACTGAGAAAGATGTCATTCCCTTAAACTCAGAACAATTAATTAAATCATGAATACATGTTTGCGTAATACAATTAAATTAGTATCATGGAAATCAATTAAACTGTCTCTGTAGGTACAGTGGCTTTTTAAAGAAATAGGTTTTGAATGCATACATTGCATGAGTGTCTTCTTCAACGAAACAATTTTTGTGGAATAAACTTTCCAGTAATTCGGCCTTTGATTATTGTTTTTGGATTATTTCTTTTGAAGATATTGGTAAATCATTTTTAGTGTTTTCAGTGGTGGCAGAGCTTCGTATTTTGAGAGTGTATTTAGTGTTAGAATGGTCACAGGTCATTTGAAGCCAAATCTGATGAATAAAGTATGTGATTTGGTATTGAGCAATGCTGTTTTAGTTAAAAATAAGGCATTTTTGTTTATCTTAATCGATTCTGAAAACTTCTAAAAGAGTTTCAAAAAGTGTTCGTAATAGTGATTTTTGTACTTTTTGGGTCTCTTCAGAACATTGCAGCTCATATAATTCAGCTTTGGGGGTAGCCCTCATTTAGATATAGATGTGGTAGAGATATGTTGGAGAGAGAGATGTTGGAGAGGGAGATGTTTAGTTTGTAGTCACATTTACTCTGGAATATAACATATGCTTTATGGTTAGTGGAAAAAAGTCTCTTGTAAGGCCATCAACTGAGCTTCTAGTTCATAAACACATAAGAATAATGTGTGTTACATATATGAAATATTTGTGATAAACTTAACTGAGTTAGAATAGTGTGTTTAGCTTGGGTGCGCACAGTTTCAGAGAAATTTTAAAATTGCTGGGCTGTTACAGTTCTTTCTTTGTCTATAGCTTATTCATTCATATGTTCTCTGAACATGATATATGTTATGATGCTAGGAGGTATGAAGACATGCAAATGAACTAGACATGGATTATAGCGGACAAGAAATGTATTGTTGTTTGGCGAGGGAAAAGCCTTCATATTGTATGTCAAATCTTAGAAGTTATTTTAGTAAGTGGTCAATCTTTAATGTATTCTTTCATTTTTTTTTTATAATAAAGGGGAAATAGGGTCCACTTCATTAAAAGAGCATTTACAATTTACATTTTAGACATGCTTGGTGCTAATGTCAAGTCTGAATACAACATCTTATGTTTGAATAAAGAAAATATCTCTGTATAAAGAAATAAACACTAGTTTAACTGCTATAGGAGAATGTATTATAATTAACTGACTGTATTTTGAACATATTTCCTGGACCTGGCCATTTGATTTGAAGTAGTTTTAAATTTTAAGACTGAGGTCAGTGGGATATTTTATCTCAGTCTTAAGAACCGGTGACCATGACATTTCACATTAATATCTTGAGTTTATCTGTAAAATAAAAAATATTAAGGCAAGGAGTAGATTAATTCTATGGGAAGCTGAAAAAGTAATGGAATTCAACTTCAAAATACAACTAAGTAAAAATGTATTGTGTATTATGCTTTTTTTAGATGACACAATATTTTGTGCCAGCTAGTTTTATGTAAAATCAGGATTTTTGTACACATTTTCATGGAAGGGAACTGAATTGGTTAAAAGCTACTGTGTTTTAGGCATTTCACATAAGTTACTCAAAGGATCAAATGAAATAACTTTGGAATGAAGTTTCTGTGTTTTTCAAGATGAGATTGAGACAGGGCAAAGGAAGACACATGACATATGTAGTGTCACCCAACTAATATGTGCTGTAACTGACATTGAGACATATCTGCTGTCTGTCTCCATAGCTTCTGATCTGCACTATGCTATGTAGTCTCTCACAGTTGACATTTTAAAGGTATTTTAGTTGGAAATTGAATAATAATAATGACTTTTATTAGAGTCTTTTTTTTTTTCTGCCCATCATTTTGAAATTTCTCTTTTAGAAGTCTTTTATGTATGAACCTTAGTAAAAGCCTTTTTTTTTTTTTTTTTATTAGATAAGAGAGAGGGTGATATGTACCACTGGACTCCAGACCACAGAAGCACACTCAGTTGATTAATTTTAGCATTGAGTTAGGAGTTGGAAGTAAGCTTCCTTTTGTTATAGAAAACAGCGTCAGCTGAGAGCTACCTGGTTCATTCCCACTTTCTTAATTCTAAATGTCAAGTCATCTCCCAGTGGAACATAAATATGTCATCATCTTGATTTCTATATTCTCCTTGAACCTCTAGTGGAATTCAGTGAAGGAATCATCCACCGTCTTAGTACAGGGCTCTTAATTTGCCTTCCACATGTACTTCTTTAATCTAGCTGCCTTGTTTTTTTCACCATCATGATTATTTACATGTGTATACTTTCTTATAGTTTGTAAAACATTTTCATGTTTATTGCTGATTTTATATAGCTTATACCTGAAGATATAGACAGAACAGGGACTTTGTTAACCTTGGCTTTTAAAAATTCTTTTAATATATCCTGCTATTTAGATTTCTGACTTAAATTGTATGTATTAGTAGTAAGTATAATAAAAAGTTTAGTTATGTGCTGAATAGAACATTTTTCTTAATGTCATCCAGAGTTTCCTTGCAGAAATTCTTTATTCTGTAGCCAAAGGTGATGCTTTTTATCTGAAGGTTCTGAAGTCCATCTGGAATTATAGTGACAATAAATTGTATTCTAATCATTTGCACTGTGTCTGTAATGCAAGTGATGACCATCAGCTTATAGATTAAGTTGAATCTAAGCATTATTCTAAAGTTCAGAAGTTAAAGAAAGGTTATGTAAAGAGAAAAAAAACCTTTCGTGTACGTTAAAATAGAAACTGTCTACTGATCTGTAAAATGTCCTCCTTATGTGGACATTTCAGGCTAATTTTACAAGCTTTTACTATTTATATATATGTCCTATGTGCAGGAAAACTATAGTTTTAAGATAATTATTTAAAAGTACTTCCTTAACTTGCCAGTAATTCATTTTTACCTTCCCTTCCTGGTTACTTTGCAAATATTCTTAGTAGGTTATTGGCATGAAATACTAAGAGTATTCTTTATAAGTTTTATTTTTTTTCTAGTTATTTTATACAGAAACTTGAGACTTTTATTAAAAGCTGGCTTTGCATGAGGATCTGGCAGCACAGGGTAGTAGAAGTAGACTTTTCAGGGTGTGACTTCCAACGAAGTAAGAGAGAGATGTACCAGTTGTGGCAGGGATGACAGTTGCTAATGGATCACTGAACTGTATTCCTTCAATCAGACCTCTCCAAGGAACTCAGCTTTCAAGGAGAGAAGTCTTAAAGAGGTTTGGTAGCTTTCTTACCTTTTATCTCCCCAGACAATGAAAGCAGAACATCTCACAATGTTAGGATTTGGTGAGAGAGAATAATTTGGAGATATCTAAATGTAAAATGAGACCTCTAGGCACACTGCATTACAGTATATGGTAAAGAGTTGGGTTAAAGCAGTAAATGCGTGAACCAGACAGCCTTTTTTTTTTGACCTGACCTTGTGTTATAGGTAGATGCAGTTTTGGAATCCTATACTAAGAGTTATGGAATGGCCAGCCTGAGCTGGGAAAAATCCTGTTGGGATCTCAGGAGTCAAGTAAAGAAAAGTTACTCTTCACACCACATTTCCCTTTTGTTGAGGACAGGAGTTTGGGAATGGTGACAAAGTAAAAGATGCATTGGTTGAAGTTGTGGAAGGTGAGCAGCAATTTAAGAGGGTTAAAATATGATTTTTAAACTGAAAATTGCAGAGGACATACCTGATTTCCTAAATAAAACCAAAGATTGAAATGAAAGTCAATATAAGAGAAGTAGTGTATGCATGTATGTGTGTGTGTGTGTGAATGAAAGACCCCATCATTTGGAAGGATGTGGAGCAATGTAACTGAAAAACTATTTATAAATAATTAGGTCTTAAAAATGCTTCAATTTGGAAGGCCATTGCTATATATATAATTAATTGCCGTATGTTATGCATAATGTTCTGGAAAACTATCACTGTTGCCTTTGTGACCTCAGGGATAAATACACCCTGTACAAGTATAACACTGTTGGTATGTGACCTGAAAAGGGAGCTGAGTATGTACATTTGTTAAGGAAAGTGTTGTGGTAAAGATATTGTATAGCTTAGTTGGTGAATTGTGATTAATATTTTTTCTCTATTTTTAAAACTTTTAAACGACTTTATTGAATTTAATCATAAAATTTACCCATTTTACCTATAATGTTTATTAAGGAGATTGTCTTTATTTTAAAAGGAGTCCAAGATGACTGAGAAATGGGGGGAAATTGCTTTTCATTACATAAGGAATCATATTATGCTTTATAATAAAAAACTGAATAAGATTTTCTATTTGAGTTCCTAAAATTTAAATTATAATGCTAAATTTTTTGTTTAAAATTTGCAATGCTTTAGTGGAGTGTACTATTTCTAAAAGATATTTTAATACATTTTAAAGGGGTGTTGAGACTCTATTAATGTGATATAAATAGGATGCATGCCAATTTTTCTCATCTTTACATTGTGGGCTTTTTTTTTTTTTTTCCTTCTTTAAATAGGACATGGAGAGATATGGTTTCTGTTATTTTCGTCTTGTTGATCCAAGAATCTCCTCTTGTAATGAGATGAAACAAAACTATATGTGTTTGAACCAATGATCCATTAAGTGGCCCTGGTTTTGATTTTGTATTAAATTGTGTGTTATCTGTACAAATTTCGTAGTGTCAACTTTTTAAAAAGTCCCAAGCAGTGTTTTCTTTTATGTTTGAGAGTGAACTTGCATGGTTGATTAGAATCTTCATCTTTTAAAGAGATAAGGAAAAATCTAGTCTGTGGCCATGCCACCCTGAACAAGGCTGATCCTGTCTGATCTCGGAAACTAAGCAGGGTCGGGCCTGCTTAGTACTTGGATGGGAGACCACCTAGGAAGACCAGATGCTGTAGGCATAAAAAAATAAAAAGTAAGAGATTGTAAGCCGACAAGGTCCTTGCAATCTGTGAGGTCAACCAAGCATTGCCTAGTTAAAAAAAAAAAAAAAGAGAGAGAAAATCTAGTTCACTCTTGTGAATTCTAAAATATTTTGGTTCCAGGTCCTAAGTTTTCTTATTCTGGTATTATGTTTAAAGTGAATGTCCAATAATAGTTAATATCTCATACATGGTCATTCAGTTACTTTGATAAAAGTTTTACACTTTTTTTCCTGAATTTTTCACTGGTAGATGTGGGAAAAGTTTACCTTTTTTATTATCTTTCTTTGGGAAATTAAAGATCATTTTTCATCCCATTTCACTTTTGGCCTGACCTTTTTATGTCACTAGAAACTCTTTGCATTTCTTGTAGCATGTAATAGTCATACTGCAATTCATGTGTAGTCATATTAATTTTTTTGTGTGAGTAAACTACTGTGGAGTACTAAATTGTGTTAAGATGATGACTTTTCAAAATTGCTGGCATTCTAGTTTTGAACCACTTAAAGTATTTTCTAGAATTTTTTTGAGAGACCAATCAACACATAGATTTTTAGAAACTTGACATTTGATTAATTGTTTAATGAGTCGGATTACTATTTGAGATTTTATAAAACTTTTTTGGATAATTCATTTAGAAATAATAGCCCGTGTTTAAATTTTAATTTTTTTAAAGAAAATGTGCAGATGATAAATTACCATGAAAGCTTTACGTTAAAAAATCTGTTTTCTGCATTTTCATATTTTATTTTGAAGAAAGACATTTTTTTGAGATGTTGACACTTGTATGCTTAAAATAGTTTTGGTTCTTTTGGCCTTTAAAATTTTAGTGGGTTTGGATTAAAGAATGATGTATTTTTAGTAATTGGACAATAGATGGCAGCATTACCTTACTTGATCTCTACAGACATGAAAAGTGAATTTCATGATACAGATAGTCTTCTGATAAAATTATTAGATTTTATTAAATTAGTTAACACTTAAGTTTTAATGATTTATTGCTTTTTAAACTTTTACTAGTATTTGTATAAGAATTGGACAAATTGACCTTTTCAGAGGCAACATGGTCCTGTGCAGATATCAGCCGGCAATATGTGTGCTGGAGTCCACATATGAAATAATTCGTTCATTGACTTACTGCTTGATAACTTTCTTGATCTGTTGCCCTGACTTTGTGCTTGTCTTAGAATGTGGTCATTGTCCTTTTGCCCAGAGGAACTGAGGTGAGAGTTTTTGAATCTAAGGAAAAATATTTGTTACCTTTACCATGGATTACTTTCACTTACTAAAAACTAACTTTTGCATAAAATGCAATTTGATTTGCTCATCAATCCTCAGACCTATTAACATATATTAAGGTTAATATATGTGGGTGATTTAATGGCTTTTTTTTTTGCAGTATTTGTTACTATACATTACATCACCTAATCTGATCATTTTAAATCCTAACTCTAGTATATGCTCACTGTTGCGATTTAGCTTATTTTCCCCTGACTTAGAGACAGAGAGAGTAGTACCACAGCTAGTT
Organism: Eidolon dupreanum; assembly: GCA_028627145.1. Lineage (NCBI taxonomy): Eukaryota > Metazoa > Chordata > Mammalia > Chiroptera > Pteropodidae > Eidolon > Eidolon dupreanum. The sequence continues at coordinate 64,474,806 of CM053502.1, read as the reverse complement.
GCTATCTTAGGTAATTTATCTGTTTTACATGTTCTCTCCCATGGCATGTGAGTTCCTTCTTAGTCATCTTTAACTTTTGACACCAGAGACACTGTTGACTAGTGATGAAGAGCAGACTGTAGTCAGCTATTAATATTAAGCCAGATTGTAAAGCCAGCTATTGCCATTTATTAGTTATATGACTTTGGGCAAATGACAGTATCTCTGTGCTTCAGTATTCTCACTTATTTGATGAAGACAACCATAGTAGTCCTTTCTAAAGATGGAATATGAGTACATACATGTGAAGGGTTCAATGTGTTTGGTATTATTACCATTATTAAACATAGTACCTGGCACAAAATAGGAATTCTGATGTTTTTGAGTGTGTGTGCATTGGTAAAAATAGATTTTTGACTATAATGTATTGAAGTAACTTTATTCTTTCTAAAAGAACAAAAAATGTATTCTAAAGGTTAAATAAACGGGGCATGTATGTCTGTGCATGTGTGAATCCCTTGAGTTTTTCAGTAGAATTCCATTTAGGAGGCTGTCAAGTCCAGTCCGCATAGTCTTGACGGATCTTGGATAAGATCCTCGTACTATCACTTTTCCTGACATGGACACTACAAATTGTATTGATTCTGAGATCTAATTTAATCCATTCTTATTAAATTGGAAGCAGTAATTGCTTTCAATTTAATGGGATTTAATTCAGTATTAGAATTTTTGATGTTCCTTCAAACTTAATAAAATTTGGTTATATATATTTCCATGTATTTGTCTGTATGCCTGTGTATTTGCAGAGAGCAGTGATCTTGGAGTGTGACTTGTATTCAGATGCTGAGTTATTTGCAATGATGCGTAAGGGAGCATAGTGTAAGTGTGGCAATGAGAATGGCACTTTCTCATTTCTTTTTCCCTTTCTACCCAGGGAATAAAGCAGAGAGAAATAAAAGTAAGGGCCTTCAAAATGAGACTTTCATCCATTTGAAAGAGGGGAAGGAAATTAAGAGTCTCTAGAGAAGATCTGGAATGTTGTTTACTCTTGAGGGTGAACATCCATCCAGCCCTCATAATGATGAAAAAAGAGCTGTGGGTGAAATTGAAATCCTTCAAAAATTTATTCTTAGTATTATATTGTCTTTCCCACTAAATCATTTTTAGAAATAGCTAAGTTTAGCTACCATCATATTAGCTGTTTTCTTCTTTCTTGCTTTATTTTTAATTGAGTTGCTATGTAATTTAACATTATTACTTATTAATTGTGATTTTGAAATCTCTAAAGAACTCCTTGATGACTGCAATTTGAGTAAAATTTGTAGCAACAAGTGAATCAAAAATAAACAGATTATTAAGAATATTTTCTTCTTTACATGTGACAGCTGAATTGTTATTTAGCTTATAAAAATGAAAGAACTGTGAGAATGTTATAGCATAAATATTTTAAGGTATAAGAAAACCATTCAAGAAATCATTGGGAGTTGTAAAAATGGAAGACATTGAGAATGGTATACAGACATCTAAATGTGAGATCAAATTAAGGCTTTAGGGAGGGTATTTGAAGCTTATCATTTCCATCTCATTTGTAGCAGCTTTTTATTCTTGTGACTTAGGTAAGTTGCAAATTATATGCAAACTATATAAATAAGGGGTGTTTTTTTTCTGGGGGAAAAAAGAGATAGCCCTTTGTAGTTTTAAATGCAAGATTTTTTTTTCCTATTAGTATAGATAGGAAGAATATTATATGGATTAAGAGTTTTTGCATTTGTGAAATGTAAACAGCTGTGTGAATGTAGTCAGTATTTGTGTATTCTTCATGTAATAATTTAAACAAATGTTTTTCCTTGCTAAATGTCTAGAAAATACACTCTAAAAGCAATAAAATTATTTTCAAAATCTTATGCAACATAGAAGTATGTGTATTACTTGTAACACAGGATTAAAAAAAAAACAGGATAATTATGGATGTAACTATAGATTTAACTCATATAATGTTTAAGGAATTAATGTTCCAACTTAAAAACTAGCAATTTTGAGCCAGCAGTGGCTCAACTGAGTGATGTTTGGATCAGTCATTAAAATTTTCTAAGCCTGTTTTCTTTGAAATGAAATGATGCTCTCTCCTGACTTCATGAAATTGAAGTGAAAACATAAATATGAGATAATATTTTAGTTTTTGAAAATAATTTTAAGTTTAAAAATAAATAATTTATTAAGCTTCAATGTTATTAAATTGTAAACTGATGGTTTTTGAATTCCTTGCTTTACTTTCATCTGTTAGGTTATTTTTGTACAATTTAGGAGCTCAGTCCTTAAATATACCAAAAGGTGGCACTGTTTACCTGTGTTTCATATTTTAATTTGCTTTTTGACAAAAAAATGTGTTAGATGTTTTATCTGCAAATATATTAAATTGAGGTTATATTTTTTACATTTAATTTTCTGTTTTGTAAATGGGTCTTTAATTCATGTAAGGTTTACAAGGACCAGGTTTTATTTTTATTTTATGGTGTGGAATTTTAGATATTTAACAATCATTTCATAGCTATAAACTGTATAATCCAGTATAATTAATGATAAAACCTTGTATTAATGTGACAGCTAATGTTTCATGGAAAACATAGTTGCTTTTGTATAGCAAAAACCATTAATTTTTTTAAGCCTCTAAAAACAATCCAGTGATTAAAACATAACAGCCATAAAGAAATGGTTTGTATGACTCTTAGGTCACGCCACATAGGTTTATCCATTCTGGAATGTTACTTTGTGTTAAAAATACCTTTGAAAATTTAGCAAAATCCTTCATTGCTTGAGTTTCCTACTGGCAGTGGTGTGATGAAAGGCAAATCTAAGTTTTATGAATAGCTTCTTTAGGTGAGAAGTGCAAAAATTAGATAATATGAATTTGATTTGAAGTGAGGATTATTTATATAGCAGGATGTGGCAAATACATTTCCCATACAGTTATATGAAGACCTCTTGATTATACATTCATAGAGCATATTATGACCAATGTAGTTTATGACCCAACCAAGATAATACAAGTAGGATATTTTTATGTCCACTTAAAGCTATCTAGAGTTGTTTTTCAATAGAAGCAGAATTTGCCAGTGATTTTTACTGGAAGTAAGAAAGCACAGAATGCTTCTGTTAATAATATAAAATGCTTGACTCTTGTTTTGGGGATAAGGTGAAGAAACTTTAGAGAATTTCAAGAGCATTTCCACTGTTTTTATTTATTTAATTCAAAGTAGAAAACGTTTCAAGTCAACTTGTACATTTCAGTTTTTTCCTTAAATATTACTTTTAAGTTACTAATCCTCAAAATCTTTTCCCATTTAAAACTCATCCTCATAACTCTGAAGTGACTGTCTCAGTTACTAAATGTATATAGTTTGGGGGAATTGGAAACATACTTGGCATTTAGAGGTTTCTTTTATGTTCATATGAGTGTATGTGCTTATATATTTAAATGCTCACTCTTGTTGCCTTCGTTGATGTTGGTAATATGATACATATATGATTTATTTTAACTGTTTAAAAATGCATAATTAAAGGAAGATTTGATTATTCAGCAACTGTTCCAGGAGCTAAAGACTATCATTTAGACATTTTCTTTCAGTATTTACCAATTGTTCTTTGAGCTGTGAATAGTGTGAAAAATCGAAAAAAATGTATTGTGACACTTTAATGCTTCAGAGACCATACTCTTAGGATATTCTTATTGTAGAGATTAAAAAAGTGTTTTAATTACATAGCAAGGAACTGATCTGCTATTTTACCTATTTTTGTAGCTATAAAATTCTCTGGATATGGTAAATAACAAAGGTTTATTTTCCTAAATGACTCGATGATTTTAGATTTTTGTAAGAAATTATAAAAAGCAAAAATGTACTCAGAGTGACTTTAAAAACAACTTGTTTCTGGACTCTAAAGTGAGAAAGACAGCCAAGTGTCCCCAAAATGCTTTCAACAGGTTTCCTCTTCTCTCCCCTGCTTGCCTCACTCTCAGGCTCTCTGTAATTTCACATTTGACTCTCAGGGTAGAAGCTGAAGTAGTCAAATGTGATATACAAGCAATATATTTTCTCCAGATAATACTTGTGATTAAAAGAAATCTAATCAAACAGCAATATATATTCGTTAAGAAAAAAAGATCTATCATGCAGGCTCCATCTAATGCTCCTTTAGATGCCTTATAATAATGTGCTAATTTATGCTGATGATCTTACCTCATGACCCTTCTGTGTGGCCTAGATATGTTAATATGTTATAGCTTTTTAATTTCAGTCATCTGCGTTGGTTGAATATGCTTGTTAGTCCATAGTACCACTCACCAGTCTGTGTCAAGCACTGGAAAAGAACAAGAAAAAGTGTATTTAAGAATCAGTTTCTTTAAGCATGCATTAGTAATAGAGGAAATTATAAAACAGACATAATTTTAATAAGACTGTTATATCTGAACATTTATTGAAAACTGTTAGTCCTCCAAGTACTGTTAGCTTTTAATTAGGAAAGAGAGTTGGGTCATTGGTTTTATTAAGCAAGGGCTTATTAACATTTTTTAGTTTTTTTTAAACGTCAATAAAATATCACAATAATGAGGAATAGGCAGAATAGGCAGGTTTTAAGAAGTCAATCATTTTATTGCACCCATTTTTCTATTCTGTAAACTTGATTATGTGTCTAAAAATTCCCATGGGAGGAGAATACTATATGTGGTCGACAATTTCAAGATCTTATGATGAGGGTGGGGGAGTAAGGACAACCAAGGCCTAAAACATGAGAGAACTAAAATATTTTAAAAAATTTGTTAAAATTTTCATAGAAGGAAAACAGTTTATGTGACTTGATTCATTTATTATCCTTCATCCACAGAAACTTCTCCTTATAAATTATATTTTTATCTTTTTTATAGTAAGTATTTATACTAGGAGGGATTTTTTTCTCTTTATATTTAGCCCTTCATCTGAAAGTGTAATGCTCCTTTAGCTTTGTCTTGAGGATGTTGTCTCCCTTTGCTGGGTTTCATCTTGAACTGAAAGACTCCAATCAAATCAAATGTTTGAAAAACTTGAGGTAAATTTTAAATTAGTATACTTGGTATAACTGAAAACATGTTTCTCAAACCTCTCTGAGCCTCTGATTCTTTGTCTCTAAAATGGGTTACAGAGTTGTGAAAAATAATAAATGGTTGAGAGATGTTAGCTAATATTATATTAAATGTTAATAAGGAAAACACTATTATATATAAATGTTTTAGATTTGAGTCTATGAAATGAACTGGTAACTTAATGGAATTTGATATAAATATGTGTTTAATCCATTTTAATCTATTTAAATGTCTTTTAGTTTTATGTGTTTGTTTCTTGCACATCTTTTTCTGTTGGTGAGTGTTAATTAGGAAATAAGGCAAAATAGGATATTGAAGTAACATAATAAATAAATGTCTTCTTTGGGGAACTAGTGAGGCAGAATGGAGTAATTTATTAGAAGGAACAAGAGATTAGGAGTTGGAAGATTTGAGGTCTTTCTTCAAAGATGATAGTGAATATTAGTGAACTTACTATCTTTTTACAGCTTTTAAAAATCTCATCTATGGAATAACCTATTTTGACTGTTACAGAATTATGAGGGACCTAAGTGTGAGGGATGGGTCATATTTATTCACTCATATTGTCTAACACTGAAAATGGTAAAGCACTATATTAAGAAATGTTAGGTGTGAAATCCTTCTCGAACATTTCTTATTCCACTCCTCCTTTTTGTCCCCTAACACACCTCAGATCGGGTTCTTCCTTAACACACCACTAAGTCTGAGTTTAGCTCTACTTGTAGCACTTATTAGGCTATTGGAATTATTTACATATCTTTCTCTCCTATTAGACTGAACTTGAATACAGAGATACCCCGATTTCTTGTATTCATAGTACCTACTACCATATTTGGCCTATAATAAGCATTAAGTGTTTGTTGAATGAATTTATTACCAACGTTCATTTCATTTATTGAGAAATGAGTAAAATTAACTGAATGATTTTACAGAGTATAGATTTGATTTCTTATGTTGCTCTTTTTTTTTAATATTCAGTGTAAAACAGTGATGATTCTTACCTCCTGAAAGAATTAAATTTAGCATTTTTCGAGTTCAAGTAGTCTTTTATAAAATTTTGAGACCCTTTATGAGCTTGGCCATAGTAAATGGTCTTATTGATGCTTAACAAATACTGTGATTCATGGGCGCTTAAATATGGATTTCTTGCTTAAAGTGACTGAATAAAATAAGTACATTGTTCTTTGTTAGTTTCTTCAATTGGTTCTTTTAATTTTCCTATTCTTACTGGTGATACCTTAAGGCATCTGGCCAGTGTTGAGTATTTCTTCCTGACTCATCATTCTTTCTGCCACCTGCCAAAGAAATGCTTTTACTTTGGTCAAGAGCATTCGGAGTTAGCTTTCATTATTGGTGTAAGTCATGATTCACCTGATAAGTCTAAACATATCATACTAATTTGCATTGACTGCCAGCCACTGTAATACTTAACTCTGGTGCTATGCTTTTTTAAACTTAAAGATGTTATGGAGAATGGAAAAATTCTTATTCTGAATATGGAAGTAGCCACCCAATTTGAAGATTCTTTTCCCATTTCCAGTGTGATTTCCCTTTGTGTGAAGTCTAGTAGGTTCTATTAAATTTACTTTTATATAGTCTTTCAGGATTATTAGAATTTTTTTCTTTCATATAGTTAAGTCATATCTTTTTGAGATAATTTAGATAAGAGGAAATTGAAGGTTGGGAACTAAAAAGGAAGAAAAATGGCTGATAGGTCATATGTAGAGGTTTCAGCAGAGAAAAGATACTTCTGGACCCTGGTACTTACCATCTTTTATCTAAAAGCTGTGAGGAAGCTGAGATCTTTGTTGGAGGGTTTCTGGAACCTTGCAAGACCCCAGAAAGTGGGAGTCTGTTACAGTAAGAAAGGAATCGATTTGGCTTATAAATATTTGGGTACAATGAAAGCTTCTAGAAAGCATTTTATCTGTTGCAAGTGAAAAGAAATTTCTCACATTTGAATGAAATTGTGGAAGTAAAATCCTGATTATTTTAGAGACCCTTAAAAATTCAGCAGTTGTCATTACAAACTGAAAAAGTAAAATGTCACTTATAGTCCTGTCTTTTGATGCTTTCTTTTAGTGCTACAGAATATTGTAAATTTAAAATACATTGGTTGGGGCTTCCATGGGTTCTTTTCTACCTTTGATCTCCCTATCTTAATCTTACCATTAGATCTCAAAATCCTCCTAGAGGATTAAGACATTATTGGCTTTATTTGTCATTAAATGAAAATCTACATTTTCCAGGACACACTGAGTTCCTCTTAAAACTTTTGAAAGTATATAACTACAGACTGTATAGTATTTATATTATTAATTAGATTATTAATATTTATTAACATAGGTATAAACAACACTCACATTATTTAAAAGCATATACACAACACACAATTCCTAAATTGTAACAAATATTTATTTTAATGCATCATTCCTGTTTTATTTTGTGCTTTAAGTTTTGTTTTTTGACAAACAAGAAACTATCAGTAATTTCAGTGCCTTTGAGTTTTCTTGCCCAGATATTTATTTATTTATTTTTCCAATCGTCCCTTTTCCTGAAACAAATTTCTTGAGGAGTTAATGATTAATGGCGTTTTTTTTTATCTTGTTATTAAAACACCACTTCTTTCTCAAAATCAAAAAAAAAAAAAAAAAATCCTGCTAGAATATATTCTCTTGCTATGGAAATTTGTAGAAACATTAGCCCCCTGATTGGGAAAGGACTGCTTACCAGGTATATTTCTACAAGGCGGGAACCTATGTAAATCTGTAGAGAGAAGATTGTGTTGAGCTTAAAGAATAAGTACTATAGGCGGGAGAACTAGAAAAAGCTTGATGTTAAAGCAGCATCTGTTGAGTTAGAGTCTGTGCAAGGTTGACCAACTTGGCTTGTGATCTTATCCAAGCCATTTAATCTTTCTGAACCTCAGTTTACTTATATATAAAATGAGTTGAGCTACAGTATTTTCTAGTTCTTCATAAGTTCATTTATTCATTAAATATCTGTCATGTGCCTGTGGTGCTATGTATTTAGCACTGAACAAGACAGATACAGTCTCATCCTTGTAAGGCTTCAATTTCCCTATTTCTGTTGACCTGTCCTTCTCCTGGTCCTTCCCTTATCTAGTAATTGGGTATATAATGACAAAGTGAAGAAGCGTGAAATGATTAATTAAAAATTTTGGGGACCTGTCTGCTTTCATTTACAAATGAGTCAAAGAACATAGTTTATATAGTTAAAAATGTTATTAAAATGAAGAAGTGAATTATCTGTTAGTGGAAATTATTGAGTGACTTGGGAGTGAGAGAAGCAAACGACTGAGCTAGAGAATGGTCTTGTTTAAGTTTAGGTGTATCAGGTAAAAATGCAAAAGATTTATTCTTGACATCGAAAAGTAAAAAAAGGTATTTCAATTTTGGGGGGTAGTTACTCATGCTGCTATGCTTGAAATTTATCTTGGAAAAGGGGAAAATAATTTGAATAGAGTTAATAACAAAAGGAGTAAAATTTTACTTAAGCAATACAATGAGGCATCCAAAATGAAAAATCCCACTTTTGGCTTCTAGGACTAAGATGACATTCTAGTCTGTGTAGGTTGGTTCAAGAGCATTTAACTATGTTGGAAGCAGCCATGTTAGCTCCACAGAATGTAAAACTCTGACTACTCCCAAGATACTGATGAAAGCAACTAAATTTATTGGTTATCAGGTAGTGAGAATAAGTTCAGTTTTCTCTAGACCTGTGACAATTAGAGCTTGGTTCTAGCATATCTAATGCTTAAGTTTCAAGGCTACCGCTATTTGAGAGCTGTTTGGGGGAGATAACCTTGTAACACATACATTTTAATGAGTACATTACTTTTACCACCTGCTGAAGTAGACTTGGAGTGACTACTGACCTGAAGTGAATGCCTGTGTTCAATATTAATATGGCATGTCTGGATCCAGACAGCAATCTTTCATTTTGACATGCACATAGTCAAAGTAAATTAATGTTTAAAACCCGAACACTTTAAGTTGAGCCAGTGTGTGCATTCCATAATAATCCTTCGAAGCAGTTTACATAGAAATGCTGAGTGCTTTCTTATACTTTATTTATTATATATATGAGTCCACATTGCAGTATTTGTAACAAGATTTATCTAGTTCTATTTTTGTGACTCGCTAAAGAAAATAATTATTTTAGGATTTAGTCTTTGTATGTTTTAAATAAAATTACACTGTTTTTATATATTTATGCCTGGCAAGATAATAGCTTGCTTTCACTTATATCATTTTTAGATTTTTTCATTTTCTTTTTCTTTTTATTACTAATTTCTCACTTTATTTCTGCTCAAATAATCACTAATATTTGAAAGTGTAGCAGTAATTTTTAATAAACTAGGTTTGAAAATAGTGTGTATTTATGACTATGTAACAAGAATATTGCTGGAGCAGTTTTTTTCTTGCATACCATTTTGGAAGCTTGCTTTTACTGGTTAAAAAGACATTCATGGCAGATGTAGTAATGGGGAAATTATATTAACATTTAAGTATTAAATTAGCTTGTAGCCAGAGTCTTCTACTAATATGATGACATTTAGTAAGTTCAGGATTTTAAGGACCATGTTGCACAACTCATTGTTGCACATTTCCTGTTTGTCTTTTAAAAAAAAAGTATGTGAGATCTGCTTTTCCAAATTGAAATATTCCATTGTGGATTTTAATATTGTTACTATTTTACCTTGCTTGTCAATGTTTGTTATTTATGTATTAAAAGTGTGTATATAGTGACCATAATGAGAATAGTATGTGATTGGTGCCGTATGTAATCAAGACAGTTTTCATAACACTTTTACAGTTTAATTTCAAAGAAAAATCTCAAGTTACATTTATTAGCAAACATATTTCAGCTCTAGGGAGTTTTTTTTCTCCAAAAAGATGGCAGATGGAAGTAAACCTAATATGTATTTAAAGAAAATATGCTGCATTTATTTTAAATTATATCTCTTACATCAGCACGATGCTTTATATTTTGTCTTAGAGTTATAATAAATGCTATACTGTTGTTAATAAAATTCAAAGTTAGATTTTTCTATGTCCGACTATTTTTTGTTCAGAAATATATATGATACTTGCCTTAGAATATAGACCATCAAATAACAATTGTAAGATTGTACTTAATGTATTTGTAGTTTCCTGAATCTTGGACATCCCTTGGATCAGGGAAATATTGCTTTACCCATGGTGCAGTGGATTTAGATTGGATTTGGGAATGTTGTACAGGGAACACCTATTGTTTCCACTGAATGATGTTTGCCCGGTAGAGATGAACTTTTTGACCCACTGCTCTTCCAGTAGTAATGGATTTGTACTGATTCGAGCATAGTCTCTCATTTGGTCATGTTTTCAGTTCTCGTGTGTGATGGCTGGCTGACTGGCTGGCAAAATTAAACATCTCTTTAATGCCTGTGGAAGGCAGTGTAACTAGCTGCTGGTTCAAATTTACAATGCTGGCTTGATTACTATTATGGTGTCACTACCTGAATTAACTAGTTGTAGATAAAATGCCTATATCATATGAATATACTAATTTTTTTTTGCTGCATGGGGAATTTTTGTCCTCATGTAAGGTTTCATGAAAGGATACATTAGCTTGGGTTAATTGGAAAATCAGCATTTTAATTCCACGTCTCCCCCAGTCAGAGACTTTGTGAGTGATTTCTACAAAAAGAATATATATCAGAAATTATGTGATTGGGCCTTTTACTCCTGATCTGATTTTAATTTGCTTGCTTTTGTAATTTGCCCATGAAAAAGCAGCCATGTTATACCTCTAGCAAGATTAAGGAGTTTAAGTGTGCATGTGTAGGTTTTTATGGTGTCTTAGACATCTGTGCAAACATACTATAGAGTACATTTTGTCGAAGTAATGAGATCTCTCAGGAAGTAAGCAGTACTGTGGAGTCTCAGAGGTCTTGGGCTGTTTTGATGGAAGCTAATCCTATACCTCCATTGATACAAATATGACGGGCAGACATTTTCTTTGGTGAAAAATATTTCACAGCAGACTGATATCCACTTCTTACAGCTTTATGGACTTACTTCAGGGGGCTGGTTACTGAGAACAAAATATGTGCATGATTACATATAATCAAGGTTAATTTTTATCAAGGGTCACCACATTTTTGCTATGGTCTGACAATTGTGACCTACATTAAAAAAGCCCTGTGGGTCTGTCTGGTATATTTTTGCTTGATGTCTGGATAGTTTATTTCAGATGCTTGTCAGTTTCATTATATATTATCATTTGAGGCTCTTGCTGGATTTTCAGATATACCATATAAACAGTGTTTTTTGCAATTAGATTGTCATAAGGGAGCTTCCATTTTATGGTGTGAAAACTTTAATCTCGAAGGATGAGTAATTTTGGGGACATATTCCATTTGGTTTTGTGTTATAGTCACCTGGTAGATAATTTTGAAATATAAATAGACTTTAGCCCTACAACCAAGATTCTGGATTTGGTTCAGTTCATTCTTTAGTTATTCTTGGAGAAAATATTTTGGAGTTTTCAATTCAAATGCATTTTCCTTGCTTAAGAAAAGTCCAAATGAGTAGTTTATTTTAAAACACAACAACTAAGTAGGATTTATAAGATCAATTTACAAATATTATACTTTTTTTGCTGGTACAAAAAGAATGGTGGATAGTGTTTTTAAAAAATGTGATTTAGGACATTTTGGTAACTGAAACACAAAACTTAGTGGTGGTTAAAACTGAGTATTTGGTTTTGTAGTTTTAAAATCATATTTAATTTTGGCTGTATCTATCTTAGTAGTTTAAAGGATAAACAGTTCAAACAGTAAGAAAAAAGCAGTTTGTGTTTTGTCAGTTTTCAACTTTAGATATCGGTAAATCATTGCTGTAGCCTTCTTTATCTTTTGTTTGCACAAAAAACCTGTTAGAATTATGTCTGGGGGGACCATCTGCTGTGGTTCCCAGTCTTGTCAGTGTGATAAGGGATAAGCTGTATAAACAGGGGCACAAAAAAAAAAAAGAAAAAAGAAAAAAGAAAAGAAAAAAAAGAGGTGAAAAAAAGCAGGCTGCTTTTAGAAAGGGAAAAGTATGATGGGGACTTAATTTTATGTTGTAGCTATAGGATTTTGCTCAGAGTCTGTCAGGATTGAGGCTATACTGTGTTTATTTAGAAATCACAAGGCCATGCTATTTGAAAGGTTTACCTTCACATTAACATTATATCTACCTTTTTGATTACATGGTTCCTCTTTTGGAGGTCAAGCTTTTAAAAGAGCTTTGAACACATTTCAATATAGTACTTGACATTGTAATATTTTCCAAATTGTTTGTTTAGTTTTTGGATTTTTTTTCCCCCTAGCTATTAATTTTTCTCTGAGTTGGATCCTCAGAAATCATCCTCTTCCTTTTTTCATTTGCAACGAGGTAATGGTGCTTCATAAGGAACAAGCCAGTCATTTCCATGGCAGTATACTCTATCAAAACATCACAAATTTGTCTTGCCCCTTACCTTTAAAATTTCAAGCATAAGAAGGACACTGGTGTGTAAGCAGCAGCATTATTCTTATAAGTTTATTGATTTACAGTAGGATTAGAGGAGGGAGAGGAAAGTCAATTAAAATATTAACCTTAAAAGCACCTTAAATTCACTTAGTTATATATATGTGTGTGTACGTGTGTATATGTATGATTTATTTTATATTAAAGTTTTTTTTTTAGGATGGAAAAATAGAAATTCCAAAAAATTGATTCGAAGATTGATCATTTAATATGTGTAAGAACAGTAAAATAGTAATAAGTTACTGAGTTATATTATACATGTAAATGTATTACCTGTTACTTCAGTCATGAGAAGATTGCCTTTGCTTAAAGGCTGTAGCACATTCCCATCAGTTAGTTTGGTTTAAGGCAGTGTTGTTTCAGCACGATAGTGGCACCTTAAACTTCTACAGAGTTCTAGAATTTTGTCTTTTTTTTTTTCCCTATTATAGAAGGTGCTAGTGAGATGATGTGATTGCTTATTTATGGAATAGGAGAATAATCAGTGTTCCATCATTACCAAAAATCTCATGCCCTTTGATATCAACTATTATGATGTGAATTAAAATTATTTTTAATAACTAAAATATATTTTAAGGATATATTTGATTTATTTTCCATGTGTATTTTGCAGAATTTCCAAGGTTTGTTGGTGTGACCTGTGAAGATGGTAAAGGTTTCCGCATGTTCCCTGTCATATACCTTGCAGTGTATCTTTTCCAGTCCTTATTGTAGTCTGTCTCTCATTTGCATTCCAGAGGTTGGCTCACCTACTTGACTGACTCCTCCCGTTTGATGCCAGGAGCTTTCTTTTCTCTGTATATGGTGGCATGGTGCAAGTGTTCAATAAACGTTGAATGAATAGTGATCAGAATGAATTGAGTTAGTTGTGATAAACATTTTTTCTATGGCAAAGGTATATATTCTAATTTTTTTTCTGTGTGTGTATAAAATGAAGTTGGAATGTGTTCTACACATCTGTTTTGTTTCTTAATTTTACAGTATATTTGATGTCTTGGGCCTACTCCATTGTGCCTGTTTGGGCTTCATATGCAGCCGTCATGAGCATGCCTAGGCCTGTCTCTTTTCCCCATTGCCTTCATTTTTGATGAGCTGACCCTGACAACTCTTAAGTTATCTGTTGTGGAAGAAGGAACTTCTGGTGATGAAGGTTTTCTAAGTCTACAGGCACTACTTGGTGGATTGCATTAAATTTTTTTGTTAGGAAATATTTGACAGAAAAAAAGACTAAAAGAATAAGATAAGGAACAGCTATATACCACCTCTTACCCGGATTCAGTGCTGATACAACTGAAGCTCACTCATATATGGAGTGAGGATTAGGTGGAAATATACTTTCATTCTCCCTTTCTGCCTGTTCACTCCAGAATAGCTTCATCCTTCAAAGGAAATCTTCCCCTCCTCTGTGCTTTCATAGTACTACTCCAGGCCTGTGTGTATATTGAACCTGCCAGCGTGTTACAACCATCTGTTCAGATGTCTGTCACCTCTACCAGGCTGTGCTTCATCTTTGTGTTCCCAGCACCACATACAATGGCTGGGATGGAATAGGTGCTCAGTAAGTGCTTGTTGCATGAATGAGTGAATGAGTGAATGAGTGAATAGGTACAGTTCTAACAAACACCATTTTAATGAAGGATTCTATTTAGCAAAACTATTTCCTTGTCTAGTCCATAGTTCTAGGGCCTTGCTGCTCTGATTTGAACAAATTGAATTAAACAGAAAATCCCTAGAACAGATGCATTTACAAGTCTCTGCTCACACAGCTGCTGGTCTGTTTAATAAAAACATTGCTTTTTTGATTGAGTATTCATAGTCTTTTTTTTTTTTTTTTTTTTTTGTTAACTCTATTAGTATCGTGGTGTAAGCACAGACTACAGACTGTCTGAGATGACTGGAAGAATTAGCCAATGATCACAACTAAGAGAGACCATAAGAGAGATGTAAATACAATGCATATGGAAAAGGTTTTATTCTTAGATGTAGTTTTTATAAAAAGAATAAATACATATATTTGTTTCCCTGGACTATAACTTGTAAGTCCATGAGTCCATATTTCTCAGGTAATTATTTTAATTTTCCCTCTCTTAAATCGCTTATGTGTAACATTCCTTCTCTAAATTACAGAGTATTTACAGATGCATTTGCTTTTTAAAAATTTTAAAGTTCAGGTACGATTTATATCTAATTAAATGTATAGGTCTTACGTGTTTATTTAGTTAAGTGAATTTTCCTCCATTTTATACACCTATATACCACCACCTAAAGAAGATAGGGAATATTTCCATCTCCCCAGAAAATTTTGTCATACCATTTTCCAATAAATCTTCCCTCTTCCCTCCCCTCTGCAGCAGCCGCTCTCTGTTCTATTTCCACTTATTCATGGGGGTCATATAAGCAGAATCATATACTAAGTACCCTTTTGTGTCTGGCTTCTTTCATTCAGAATATTTTTGAGGTTCATTTAGGTTGTTGCATGTATAAATTCCATTTTCTTCTAACAACAAAAATGTGTACACTAGCAACCAGACATTTATTTTTACCTTAAAGCTGAGATGTTGAGTAATGCTTTGTTAGTATTGTTAATAGAATTAATGACAACTCATATTTATGGAGTGCTAGCTCCTGTGTTAAGTGCTTTACATGCATTATCATATTGGGTTCTGCAGTTATCTGTTTACTTAGCTCTCTGTGAGAGACATATTTGGTGAAAGTCTTGACATCCGATAAAGGACTTGATGTTTGCCAAAAAGAAGCTATCTTGTGTTCTAAAATTCTAATCTTTTCCTCAGGACTAAGCATTGTTTATTGTTGATTTTGATAAGCTAAAATATGAACCAAGAAGAAAAATATAAAAGGTCAATGGAAAAGAGTCATTGGCTAGGAAAGAAAGCAGTGCAATGGCTTAGTTTAGATTCCCCTTACACTGGCTGCAAAGAAATAGCCTTTGTATATATGCAAAGTTAAGTTTTTCAAAGTGCTTATACTAATGCAGTGCCCATCTTTCTGTTTAGAATTATACCAGTCCAGCTTTGACTGGTATAATTAAATGTGTTTTTTCTTTTTAATCTTTGTTTTGCACATGAGGGTGCTGAGGCACTGAGAGGTTGAAGGACTAGACCAAAATCATATAGGTATTAGGGGTAGAACTGGGCTTCTTATCCCGGCAGGCTGCTTTCAGAGCCCACACTTTTAATCACTACACTGTTTGCCACAATTCCCCTTACCTAACCACAGTCTTTTCCTTGATCTTAGTGGTGATGCTGGGTGAGTATTGGGAGGGTTAGTAAGGATTGACACTATCCAAACAGATGTAATGATTAGGACTTACTTTTATGACTTGTGTAATTCATGAAATAGGTCTTGAAATTATAGGTTTTTTTTTTTTTTTTTTTTTTTTTGGTGTGGGGGAGTATATTTAGGAAGGAACTACTTACAGTTTGAAATCTGTGGGAGTAATAGAAAGAGTACTTTCAGCCTCAGCAAAGCTAATCATGCAACCAATGTTGTGCTTATTCAAGCCTGTATGTATAGTAGATTGGTGTTTCTCAACTAGTTGTCTGTAGACCCTGGGGGTGAGAGACTCACCAGATTTATTATAGGGAAGGTCTCTGATTGTATTTTGTGTTTTCTTAGTCATTGGTAATTCAGAGTATTATATCACCATGGGGGGGTCCTTGTACTCAGAAAGATTGGACACACCTGCACTAGGTCCTTTGGGAATTTAGTGTTTCTGGTTTCAATTATTTTCAGGCACCCAGAAAGTCAATGACATTTAGTAGTTTGTTATAAAAATAACATCAGTTTTATAGAGTTAATGAGAATTAAAGATAATGTGCATAGGAATCAGCTATAAGAAGGCTGGAGTACAGATTCTAGTCATTTGGTTCCTGAGTGAACTTAGTAGAGCTTTTTACATATCTCTTTCGCTTTCGATACTCATGAATTTGGAATGGGCTCAGAATGCATTCATTTATCATTCAAGGGGTCACTGTTTCCATTCCTTGACCATGTGGGCCTGCAAGTTACTTTCCTGACTTAGGCCTTCACTGTTACTTCTGCCCCTTCATCCTTTTGATTTCTGTTTGGTCTAAAGATGCTGTTCCTTTATTTTTTATTATCTAACACCCCTCTCCACGTTATAACATAAGCTGTTTATGGTTGTCACCTTTCTGAGCATTCCAGATAGTATTTTATCTTTTTATTGCTGGGCTATTAGCCCTTGTATCTCTCTCCTCAACTGATGGTTAGGTCAGTTTCATTGACACTTTTTCTACCTTTACTTTTTTCATTGTAAATAATGTTATTTTCCCAGGAGAAGCCCAAATGTTTTTGCAGCTCAGCCTTCAGAACCTCAGTGTTACCTCTTGAAGCAGTAGATCACCTTGCTTCTTACTAACTTGTAACATTGGATGTTGTGAAAACCTTGGAGTTATACACTTTTTGCAGTCAGACTTCCATTTTATTGTACTATACTGTAATTTGAAAAAATTATACACTTTTATATTTTAACAAATATACCATATACCCTCTCTTTGGTGAAGGTTGCTTTAAATACACAATTCTTTTGTAAAGCAGTATTTTTTTCATATACTAACTCATAAGATATGCTGCCTATATTTGGTTTAGTAAGAAGCGTTATAATTCTTTGAATTTTATATGGAGTCATTTTCATAGGGCCTGCTTAGTGTATACTTACTTTGTAAAATATACTGAGTACATGCTGTGGGGGACACAGGTGAAGCTCTGTCCTTTATTCTTATAAAGCATTCATCTTATTAAGACTTGAAAGGTGTGAAGCTAATGTTTTGGGCAAACCAAATATAATTCTTTTTGTGAGAGTTTAGGTAAATATTTGAAGAAAAATTTTATACACTGTATTAAACTCTTA
The DNA here is from genome assembly GCA_028627145.1 of Eidolon dupreanum. Lineage (NCBI taxonomy): Eukaryota > Metazoa > Chordata > Mammalia > Chiroptera > Pteropodidae > Eidolon > Eidolon dupreanum. The sequence continues at coordinate 64,457,243 of CM053502.1, read as the reverse complement.
ATGTATTGCAAGTTTCATTAACCTTCGTTTTTAATGCTGTTCCTCATGAAGTGTATTAGATCCAAGTAGTGTGACAGAGACAGTAATGATGACTGCTTTAGCAGCCTTCAGAATGGAGCAACGAAGAGTTACAGCCAGTACAAAGTGCCATTAAAGTACAATCTACAGTTTTGGTATTAGTTTATCTATGATTTATAATAAATATCTCGAAATTGCAGCTTTTGCCTTTTGCAATAAAATAAAAGTCAGTAAATAATGTTACAACCTCTAACACCCTAGGTTTTGGTCTAGCAATTCATGGTAATATTAAAAATGTACTTAACTTTTACTAGGTGTTAAGCATTTTTCTGAGCACTATACATATATTAACTATGTTTAGGATTAAGCATGGTTTTCAAAAATGAATGCTAAATCTTTTTGGAGAAATACAACAAAGCTCTCTTGAGAACCTCAGCTTTGGAAAGCCCAGTCTCCCTCCCCTTTTAAGACGTGTATAGATATATAGATGAATATATTTTGAAAAATAGACATATAGCAAAATAATAATTGATTTTTGAGGAGGAAGTATTTTTTTATGTATGTAACTGATAAAATACTTTTGTTTTTTCATAAGACATTTTACAGAGACACGTTCATATATATGAATTTTAATATGTTGCTTAACTCCTCAGCATATCTGTGAGATATAATGCTTTGTGCTGAGGGAAATAATTTAAATGAAAAGATTTAATTCTTGCTCTTAATTTTTTAGTTATCAGATATGGATGATCCCAATATAAGATGATGTCCCCTTTTTCCCAATGAGAAGATTATTTAAAACTGCGTTATATGAAATAATTTTAAAATGTTACTTTTCTCCCCTGGGTTTTCATAAAGCAATTTTATGTAAACTCTTCAAGGGAATCTTCAACACTAGGGTTTTTTCCTCTTTAGAATCTCTTTTTGAGTTGACAGAGTTTTCTAGATTTTACTTCTATTTGACTTGTTTGAAAACCAACATATTTTGAATCTATCTATGATGTGGTCCCTGGAAATTTTCTCCCAGGTGCCTGTTTTCATAATTAAAGAGCAGTTGGTTTTGTCTTTCCTCCTGTAGAGACGTAAATGTTGATCTGTGGGAGTTATATCAGGATTATATCTCATTGCAGTGATTTTTGCTGATTTTAGGTGACTGATTCAGGTGACTTCTCTAGGCTTTCAGAGATCCTGTTTGTTGCTCAGGAGAGTGTTTTCTCCAAGTCATTCTCTGTCAAAATAAGGAAATGGAGGGAGTAGGAACTCCAAATAATAAGACTTTATTAGAAATACAAAACAATTCCCTCTTTTCTGAGGGATGCTTTTTTTGGGAAAAATTAACTGTACCTAACACTTGGGCATTTGTTAGTAGTTAGTTAATACCTCTTGGAGATAGTGGATAGGCTGTATTTTAGCCCAGTTTTTTCTTGCTATACTGTTACCATTACATACTGCTTTTCCTTGTCATGAATTTAGCTTTTTTTTTTTGGTACCTGTTTCTTCATTTTCACATTTCTCTGTTTGATATTACCGTGTTTGATTTTTTTCCTCCATTAGTTAAATGAAGGACATTTATCATGATTGATGTATTCAGTTTCATAAATATCTGTAACTCATATTTTTGATATGAAAGTGTTCTTATGGTTAAGATTCTATCAAATTGACCTCCAGTACATATTGATGTATTTCTGGAATGAATGTTTCTATGCTCTTTGTTTGCAGATTAAAACTTTAATATTTGAAATCAGACCTGTGCAGTGTGGAAAGACAAAGTACACTCTTAAAATACTTGCATGATCATCTAAAGAACAAAACATTTAATAGTTGTGGTAGAATGTTTCTAGGATCAACACTTGACTTGAATGTTCTGGGAGAACAGTTTTTTTTTTTTTTTTAATGGATGGCAGGTGGTAGAGTTGAAAAACAGGTTTTTAAAATGGAAATGCTAAGAGTCTTAGCTATAATGGTGTGAATGGTATTGTTACAATAGATATAATAGATTATCTTGCATTATCTTATCTAATCAGACACTTTTGTTAGTAAAAGCTCCCCCCTCTAATTAGTTTCAGCATGTTTCTTGCAGAGAATGATTCCTCTCAACAATTTTTAGTCACAAAATTTTTGAGAGTCTAAAATATTTTTAAATCTTTGTCTAGTTTTAACAGATTTAATAAGCCTAAATTTATTTTATTAAAAATACTACTTTAAGCTAGGAAAGTAAGTATAGGAAAGCCCAGATGTATCTAGATTAGAGGGTATGACTTTGTCCCTTTAATGAACATTGGTAATGTTGGCAGTATTCTGCAGGTTCCCCTTTTTTTTCTTCTGATATTACTGCTCATATTACATGTTTGATTTGTTTTCAATATCCTTACTCTTAGGGGCTCAGGGACTTGAGTTGCATTTTATACGTTTAGTTTCCAATCTCATTCTTATTTTAAGAATCTGTACAGTTTCTAAAGGCTTTTTATAATCAAGAGTCTGTAGTGTCTGAGTCTGGGAGGCTAGGAGGGAAATACCACGTAAGAGTGGGGTTTGCTTTAAGTAGAGAAGACACTCTATAGTATGCTTAAAGGCAGAGGGACTCAGTTATATTAGAAGAAAGAGTAAACAGAGTAGTGTCCTAGGGGGTCACTCAAAATAAAAGTGGATAGTTGCCATTTGAGGATTTTAACCTAATAGGAAGAAAGTACTTCCTACATGTGCAGGCTGGACACAGTTCTCCCACTCCCATCTGAGCACAGCAGCACTATGGGGAAGGAGGTGGGGTGGCCTGTGGGTGGTGATAGTTGTGACCCCTTTTCTCCTGTGAAATGTTGAGTGTTCATAGTGCAGAACTGACTGGTAAGTCTTGTACAAGTTAAGGCTGAAACTGAGGTCCCTGGGTAGTTAGGTAGTTCTAAAAATGTATTTGTTCAATAGAACTCTTGAATAATTTAATGCGTGCCAGCTTGCTGGTGCTAGGAATATAAAGATGACTAAAACAGCTCATTCCTCTGAAAAGCTGTCAATCTAATGAAGCATATAGCCATTTAGAACCATCAAAAGAGAATACCTATGTATCCCCAATACCAAATCTACCTGCCTGCATGAATTTACTTCCTGTACATGTTCTGTGATCCCTTCATTGCATTCCATGAATGGTTCATGCTCCCATCTGAGGCCAACTTTATCACTTTTGCACTCAACCCATCTCCCCTGCTCGAGGATATTCCTGCAGTTTTCTCCTTTATTTATTACATTATTTTCCCCCTCTACTGGATCACTCCTATCATCAATCATGCTGTGATATATCCCATCTTAAATAATCTCTTTCCTTGACACCATATTCCTCTCCAGCTATTCCATTTCATTCTTTTTTTTGTAGCAAAACTCCTTGTAAGCAGTTGTTTATACCTGCTGCTTCCCCTTCTGTCTCCAATTTACTCCAATCAGGCACCTTTACTAAAAATACTCTTGTCTTATTTACCAGTGACCTCTGTATGGCCAAATGCAACTGTCATGTCTGATTGTTTATAGTCTTTATCTGTTAGCATTTGACATACTGATCACTCTTTCCTTCTTGAAATACTTTCACTGGGCTTCCCATATACCAGCAGCCCCCAACCCTTTTGGTACTAGGGACTGGTGCTCCTGTGAGAAGCTCACACTTGATGAATTGAGGTGGAGCTGAGGTGGTGATGCTAGCACTGGGGAGCGGCTGCAAAAACAGATGAAGCATCACTTGCATACCGGCCCCTCACCTCCTGCTGTGAGACCTGGTACCTAACAGGCCATGGACCCAAAGCAGTCTGCTGCCCAGGGACTGGGGACCTCTGCATACACCACTCCCTCTTAGTTATTTTTTTTCCCATTTTATTGACTCTTCCTGCAGTCATCTTTGCTGGTTCCTCCTCATTGTTCTATTTAAGTGTTGGAGTGGCCCCAAGGCACTTCTTTGTTTTACTTCTCCACGTGTACTTACTCATTTGGAATTTTATAGAGCTTCATAGCTTTTAAGTGCTCTCTGTATGTTGATACTTCCCAAATATATTTTTCCAAATCTAATCTCATTCGAACCCTGGACTCTATGCTTATATATCATTTGAATTTGGATCTTTAGTAGACACGTCTATTTAACATGTCTAACATTTTCAGTCTCCCTCACAAATCTGCTCCTCCATGGTCTTCCTTTCTCAGTAAAAGGAATCTGCATTTTTTTAGTTGCTTGGGCCAAAAATTTTGGAATCAAGGATAACTACTCTTGTTTCCACATCCCACATTGTATCTAACTGCAAATCCTGGCTCTACCTTTAAAACATACCCAGAATCCTACCATTTTTATAATTTCTGCTTAGGCCATTACCTTGGCCTAAGCCAGCATCATCTTGTCTAAATTCTAATAGTAGCCTGATTTATCTCTCTTCTTCCCCCCATACCCACAAGCTATTTTCCATATAGAAGTCAGAGATTATTCGAATACCTAAGCCAGATTATCTCAGTCTTCTCACATTTCACAGTGCTGTCCAGTAGAACGTTTTGCAATGATAGAAATTTTCTGTTTTGCAGTGTCTGATATAACAGCAATTGGCCATATGTGGCTGGAAAGCACTTGAAATATGATTAGTGCAACTGAGAAATAGAATTTTAAATTTCATTTAAGTTAATTTTTATGTAAATAGCCACTTTGAGAACAAGAATTTTTATCATGACTTGTGAGGATTAGATAAGCTGAACCCCTCTTCTCCAACTTCATCTCCTTCTACCGTTGTTACCCTAATTTTCTTGCCGTTCTTTGAAGAAACCAAGCATATTCTCACAGTAGCTTTACTCTCTGCCTAAAAAGTTCTTCTTCCAGGTATACACTTGTTGTGTTCCCATATTTCAGGTCTTTGCTCAAATGTTACCTTGTCTGAGAGTCCTTCTCTGAACACCCCATATAAAATAGCATTCTTTCCTCACTGTCTTTAAACCTGTATGGCCTTTGAATAATGATCACTGCCTGATGTATTAATTTGCTCATGATCTGTTTCTTCCCCACTAGAATGTTAAGTTCTTTGAGAGTAGGAGTCTCATGTGGTGATACTGTTTTGTCATCCAAAGCCTAGAATAGTTGCCAGCCTATAGCAGGCACTAAGTAAATGTTTAATTAATGAATGATAATTGGGGTCAAGGTGATATACTCTTATTGGCATATGAATGAAGATTTCTTATAGAGGAAATTAGTAATGACTTCAGCTTCAGGACTTGGGAAAGCTTCATAGAGACAATGAAGTTTGAATTAAGCCTTAAAGAATGAATAGAAATTTGTTTAATTTTAGTAGAGAGATTAAAATCTAATGATCTAATTTATATTTTAGCTTTACTTTGTTTTAAGTAATTGTGATGTTTGGCCAACAAACAAGTATATGAGTTCTGTTGTGTGATGGGCACTGTCCTGGGCCCTGATGATACAAAGATGAATAAGATTAAGATGCTCTCACTTCCTTCATAGAATTTAGTGTATATAATAATATTGTAGTATCCACTGATTGGAAATAAAGTAGTGAAAAGCTCAAACTCAGCTCTATTTCTGTTAGGATTTTAAATGGTATTTTCATTATTTAATGCTTAAGAGATTGCTATGTAAAAAATGTATTGAGAAATAGCTATTTGAGTCCATCAGCACCTATATGATCATTCCTTCTAGCAGTTGATGTGCTCTAAGCTGCCGTTGATCAAATTGTTGGGATCACATTTTTTTTTTCTACCTTTCTCTTCTTTTTCTCATGGGATGGGAGTTCTGTAGGAAACTGAGACAATAAAAGTCATCAATTGTCTATAAACCTTTAAAAATTACAAATCTTGTATGTTGAGATTTTCATTTTAAAAAATAAGCATTAACTTGGTTTATATGATAATCCCGGACTGCTACAGACCAACACTATGTGAATAGTTGATGAATTTAATGCTTGTTAAAACCCAGTAATAGATTGAGGCTGTGCCTTAGTTCCCCTTTCATAGCATTTTGTGGTTCATTTAGGTATTCTGGGTGATGAATGGGCTTTGTAAAAATCCTCTTTCTTTTCTACAGCCCAGAGTATATTCTTCAAAGCTTCCTTCAGCATCTTCCCCTCACTCAAGAAAATTCATCTTTCCTTCTAGCTGCCTATGTTACTCTTGTTTCTTTGAGCCCACCTTTGAATTTAGGACTTGTAAAATTATAAACATTTGTAAATGTTTGATCTCTATGTCCATGGAACAGCTTTAAAAATCTTCTTTAATCTCTGAGATGAGGCAGTCAAGAGTAAGGCATCTTCGATTACAGAATCTCTTTGAAGTTTTCTTTCTATTTTAGTTTTTCCCTCTAGCACTGCTACTTTCCGTGGCTCTGTGGTGGGTTTTATATTAAAAAAATTTTTTTTTCCCTTTTTGCTTAGGTCTCCTTGGCAGTCTTTCAAAAGTTTGGAGGCAATATTAGTAAAATTATACTTTGATTGAGCTTTGTTTATTGTTTTCAAACTCTGCTTCTTTACTAAGATAGCTTGGGATGGAAAGAGACCTTTTAAAATATTTTCATCTATTTTACATTTTATTGCTGCTTCTGTTGTAGATATTATAGTCCTAAGAATGAACTGTTATTTTCCTCAACTAGACCAGACAGTTCAAATTAATTAAGATGGCTTGAGTCTAGGTTAGCTACTATTCATTTTTGTTTCATAGGATTCTATGTTTAAATTTTATAAAATTAAAAATTTGAAATCTTAAATTGTAGGATTTTTTTTTTTTTGTGGTTTTACAAGACTCAAAGTCTTGGTCCAGGCAATAATATTAAAAACTTTCACAACAAAAAGAAGATATCTTATTATTTTTTTCCTTTAGGTAGCCCTGCGTGAAAATAATGTTGGTCTTTTTGTCTCTGTGTATATCTACTCTGCTACACTGAGAAGTTTACTTTTTGTGATCAGATTTGCATTTTGTGATCAGATTCATATATTATGAGTTCAGGCTAGACAGCATTTGTAAGAGCCATTAAAATATATGTGTCATAATGTCTTGCATATTTATGTTGGGCTTTTACTTCAGCAATGGGTTTGCTTACGTTTTCTCCTTTATACTTAATATCACACACACACACACACACACACACACACACACACACTCACACACACTCACACACACACACAAGATCTAAGTAGGAGTAGTTTCAGATTGCTTCCTATTTGATCTTAGTTGTAACTGATACTCTTACTGAAAGCCTAAAATGAAATTGAAAGGCTTAACTTTGTAAGTAGAGTTTTTGTTTCTTTAATTTTGTAATTAATAATTATTGTTTCTCAAGTTTCCTTTGGGAGAATATTCTCATGGAACTTTCCAAGATCCTATAGTGCTTCTGTTTGATTAGAAAATTATTCATCACTTGCCTCTCAGTTCTTTAGGAAAGTGGAGGGCCTCCTAATTCACAATAGTGAGATCGAATTTCAGAAAAAGAATATACCATGAAAAATGCTTTCTTAATTATTTTATTGGTAGTTTTTCTCTTATTTAGACAAAATATTAAAAATGCAGTTCACTGACTCTAGAATTGCATTTCTTTATTTTAGGCAGCAGCGAGGTAGTATAGAAAGAAAGCAGGTAAGAATGTGTGTGATGACACTAGGCTATGTTAAGTACAAGAGCCATTTCCTTTCTTGCTGTGTGACCTTAAGTAAGTTGTTTAACTTCTCTGTATCCAGTTTTCTCATTGGTAAAATGGAATAATAATACCTATTCCATATGGTTGCTATGAGTAATAAATAAATCAAAAATACTTAAGACATTTAGAAGTGCTTAGAAGAATATGGAGAAGAAATGATATAATAGTAGTTGGCAGCTGCTGCTACTATTATATTATTGTTCTTATTAATAACAACAAACAGGTCTGTGTTTGAATTCTTTGCCATTTATAGTTATGGGACTCTCTCAGCCTACTTTATTTTAAATCTGATTTTTCATCTTTAAAATGAAGACTATATTATGTTAGTCCTAATGAAGTTGTTGTGAGGATTGGAGATGGGAAATGTAAATTACCTACTTCGGGCAGAGGAGGGGCACCATAACTTTTTTATAGTAGTTGTAGGTTTTGTGTGTTTTTTTCCTCCTGAATACTCCGCTTGATAACCATACCTATCCCTTTTCCTTAATCTATTGTAATATTTATCTTTATGCTGCTAAATGGATATATAGAGAGTTTCTAAAAGAAGGAACTCCTTTGGAATTCAGGGCTTTAGATGCAATTGAAATAAATGTCTCTTAACTGCAGGCTGTGAGAGAAATATGGAGGAGATCATTAAAGTTCCACTACTGTGTTAAAAATGGATGTGAGCGCTGAGCCAACTTTTTCTCCCTCCTTTATCTCCTATCTATTATTCCCTCCCTTCTGTTCATTAATATCTGTGTGCATTGTTACAGTGCAGGCACAGTAGTGCATTCCTTTTATTGTAGAGTGATTGCATGGGGGCCACAAAAACCTGAAAAGGCATAAAGGATTCAAAGTTTTAGAGGCACTGTTAGAAAGATGAAGGAAGTTGCATTTTCTTAAATTCTTCTATTTGTAATGTTTATAGTTACAAAACATTGAATTCTTTTGTAATCTAGGGAGGGCTGTGGTATGGGCCAGTTTTGTATCAAAATTTGCTTTGCTAATGTCACACACTGATTTTCTTTTCCCTCAGAAGGCAAAATTGCTTCTAAACTGAAACCTCAAACTTACTGAGGTTTGTAAGGAAATGTACTGAGAAATGTCTGTTGTGTTCATTAAAATATACATATGAAACTAGAATCAAATTAAACATTTCAAATAGCTAATTTTACCAACTCTTAATAATTAATTAGTTTTTAGCACTGAGACTAAAGGTAATTAAAACAGATGTACTACATGCTGTAGGAGTTCTGCCTCAGGAAGATGAACGGAGACATTTATATTTTCATATACTTAAACATTGGCATTTCTGATTTTATTCTCTGGGAGTTTTTATATAACAAAAGAAGTTATTGAGTTTTTTTTATTATAAAATTATAATTGTAAAATATCTTTAATACTTTTTAGTCTACCTAAATTTAATTGCAGTCTGTTTGAATGTTAAAATTCCATCTTTAACTTCTGCAGTTAATTAAAAAGTATCATCTGTGAATGTATTGCCACATTTTATTTACATTTTTATTAATCTTTAGAATGGGTTATGTCTTTACATGGTTTAAAATACCTAAAATATAAAAAGATTTACAAGCAAAAATTTGTTTCTATCTGAATTTCTTATTTGCTCAGTTCTCATATTCCTTCGAGATAAAAAAAAATTATAAGGTACTTGTGTATCCTTCCGTAGTTTATAAAAATGCAAACAAATAGAAATACATATCTTTTTCTCCTCCTTTTCACATTTTAAAAAGTAGAAATCCAGAGATATAAGACAATAAATGTTAGCTATTAGATAGCAACTTGGAAAGAACAAAGTATTTTTATACTTGGAAATCAGTTCATTCAATTATGTGTCCCCCCCCATTAGTTCTGGTTGAGTGTACATGTTTGCTCCCTCTTCAGAATAGAAAGTTCCTGGAGGGATACCTACTCTTTCTGGAACTGTTTCTGTTTGACCCATTCTATGCAAACTTATTCACTCATGCAAACACTGGGTGCTTTATACAAACATTACCACCTGTATTTTTTATTTGTGTTTCTCAAAGCAGTTTTTGGTAAAATTTGCATAATGACATGGTTCATTTAGCTTTGTATATAGTTAAGAGTTCAAATGCTGTGCATATGGAAGATTATAGTGTGTAGCAAATAAAAAGCTGCTATGATAGGCAACATTCTCAGGATAACTCTGTCTTAGGTATTTAAGTCTAATTTGCATATTGAATCTAGATCTATGATTATTAACCCAATTCCATTTACAGTTGATGAAAATTTGCATAAAATTGGTCTTGATAGCTTGAGGTGTGTATAGGGAGGAAAATGTTAACTCCTTATGTAGCATGTGTGACTGTCATGAAAAAACTGAGCACATTTTATATACTGATAATCTTTTCTAGAAATTAGCTGTGGTATTATGTCAGAATATCAGAACATGTCTGACAGTTTGCCTTTTCATACTGGAAATGGTAGATAGCATGTTTCAAGTCCTAGCAACTGTGCATTATCAAATCCTCTCCATAAGAATCTCATTCTTGGTAGGCAGGTCATTCAGGAGGAGGAAATTACATTATTCACTTTATGTTGGCTCTTGCTTTATTTATGGCATTAATTGACAACTTCCCAATCATCTGGTATTTTCTTGTTTGGAGAGGGTGATTCTTTTTATTAAATATTGTGTGGATGTGTGCATGTGTAATGGTTTAGTGGGGGCAGTGAGCTGATATAAATCACCTTTTTAGATGGAGTTCCTGGCTATTTACAAAGGTTGATTACTTCTTAGAATAGAGATTGCCTCAGATTTGCAAAGGCACAGGGAAATCACGCCTCTTATTTTACCGTTCTCTATCTGTGGTTAAACCTACTGTAAATATATCAGTAAGGATGTTATGCCACTGAATAGGCTTCTGTATTTGAACAGTTTGATTCTATCATTTTCACTGAAGTCATTATTCTTTGTAGGACTCCAGGATGATACCACTTCTGAGATGACTGAACAAACCTCAGTTCTTAAATAATAAAATTTATATTAAATTTTTTTCTTTTATCATGAGTAGTCTTTATGCCTTTGAAAATAAATTTTTAATAAGATGGTAATTAAATAATATTCAAGATATTTACTTTTATTTATAAAGTTTTGGTTGCCTTGAGCAAATCTAATGAAATATAAAAAACCTCTGTGTATGTAAAATGTGTAATATAATGATATTTATAAATTGTAACAGTATTTATAAATTATTTCTGGCTAGCAAGCACCCTTAGTGTATTTAAAATATTAGATTTGTAAAATTCACTTTATATGCAATATTAGATTAGGATGTGTGTCATACTGGATAAAGTGAGACATGCTTCTTTGAAACTTGTCATGTTTTTTATTCCCAACTTCTGTGATGTGTTGAATGATAAACAGTCATGTTCTTAGATTGATCCCAGATCCCCTGAGGGAACTGGCATTTCCTATGGAAGGCATTGCTAAATCTTTAGTCTTTTTCCTACTTCGCTCTCTCTTTGGCCCACACTTAGGTCAGATTACTGAGAAAAATCAGTGTTATTGATGAATGCTTTGTAAATGATTATAAAAGACTCAGATCTCTGAGAAAGAGCAGAAACATAATTAAATGCAAATTGTGGCAACTTGTTTAATTTTAAGTTAATGTAGGTTAATCCAATGTCATCGATCACTTGGAGATAGCACTGCTTGGGGTCCATCAAATAAAGATTATAATGATTCTTATTTTTTCTTTTAGATAAATTAATATTTGAGGATAACAAATTTTTATTAAGTTTTAAAAGTTTTTTGGGGGGAGAATGTTAAATGGTGATTAAAGTTTCAAGTTTAATGAATGGAAGAAAAAATACCTGAGAATTGATTTAAATTTGTACTTGGAGAAGATTAGCATTCTCAAAGCCCCTCTTTTGATAGTGGGCTGGTAGTTGATGGGGTGAAGATGATGGTGATATAAGCATAAGTCTGGGAGCATCTAGCATAGGAATACTTAAAACTTAAAATAATTAATGTGTGGTTATTTCATTGCATAATTATAATGGAAGAAAGGACTCATGCCAGCATTTAACTCAAACGTGTCTTATAGCTAAGAAAACTGAGGCCCGTAGAGAATGGGGGACTTGTGCCAAGTTATTGAACTAGTTAGTGGTAGGCTTGATTTCAGATTTTATTTATTCAGCCTAGCACCTTTTCTGAACTATTCTTCTTCCATGTTTATTGGTTATACAGAATTATTATTGGGTTAACAGATGGTAAGGTATGGTAGAGAAGTGAGGTAGAAAGACATAATGAAAAAGTTTATTTCACAGTTTTGCTCAAGACCAGGGCTGCTCATAGTTAATACTAGTAGCTAATGTAACATTGAGGGCTTGCTGTGTAAGAGGTGCTGGGCAAAGAGCTTTTCATGTACATACATGTAATCTTCAAAGGAGGTTTATAAAGTAGGTGGCATTATTATACTGTTTTGTGGATGCAAAAGCCAGGTCTTAAAGAGATGAAGTAACTTGCTAAAGATACCTACCTACTGAGTGTGGGAACATAGATTTGAACTATCGTATTCCATTGTGCTTTCCATTATGTGTCAATCAGCATGTAAGGGAAAGCCTTATGATCAAATCCAAAGCCCCTTCTAGCTCTAACATCTAGTGACCACTGGACTTTTAATTTTTTTTTTCTTTTCAGTTATAATACGAAAGTTAGCTAATTGGATCTTACTGTAGCTTGCAAGAGGGTAGACACCTTCATGTGTTGGGAGTTCATTCAGGAAGGTTTACCAGCCCTTAGAAAGGAAGAAATGAGGTCAGCTTGCTAGTATTTGGTCCTCAGGATTTCAGGCTTTTCCATACTGGTGAGTGATTTCTTTCAGAAGTGGTTTTAAACCATCTTTAAAATGGTATAACAAGGTGTTTTTGCATTATGTTTTGTTAATGTTGCTTATCTAGGAGAAAGGTGGTTATGTAAATAAAAACAGTGAACCTAGAGCAAAAAAATAAATAAATGGTATAATTACAATCTTTTGAGGATTGATGGCAAATGAACAAGTTACCCAATTTACCTTAGCTTAAAAATTAGAATACTTGCCTACATCTTGTCTTTTCATATTTCCTTCTTTCTTCATGATTCCTCAGAGACATTACTGGTAAATTCAGCAGCTTCACCTGCTTATTCTCTTACTGCCTTGGGATATCAATTACCCAGGCTAGATTTAGAGCAGTGGGGCACTTTATTCTTCTTACTCTTGACCTCTAATTCCTTTTAACCATATTTATTGTATTCTTTTCTAATTGGAAAAAAATAGTCATGTCCAGTTTCTCAAGGCAAGGAAAACAAACTCACTGGTAATCTTTTCTCCATGTCTCTTTAAATTGGGACTGTAGTCCTCTTGTAGTGATTAAATCTCAGAGAGGCGGCATCTCCTTGTTCCCACTGTAGTTGGAAACAAGGAGGATATTGTAAGAGAAGATTGTAGCCTATAATGTTTTTTTCTCCTACCTTTTCCTTTTTGCTCCGTATTTGCCTCTGGCAAGCACCAATAAGAGAAGCACAGTGCAGATCTCAAGGATTTGGGGGGCAAATCTATGCCCTCTTCTGCGGGTAATAATTCTTTTGAGAAACAGCACTTGGCTTGTTAGTGACCTATTCATGAGCTATCAGGTGACCATGTGGCCTAAGCTTCCCATCTTAAATTGTGTGTTGTCTGACCTATTTAGCCATAGATTGGGAAAAATAGCAGCAATCTGTTATTAAATGTAAATGGTATATGTAGTTTAAGAGACCAAACTTGGTCAGATCTGGAAGGTATAAATAGGTTATATGAGCAGGTGGCTCAGATGCCTTTGATGCCAACTTCTGTTTCATTGCTTTCTCTCCTTTAATCCATGGCCATGGCCTCCTGGTAGTTCCTTATGGCCAGTTGAGCAAGAGGAAAACAACTTGAGCCTGGTTTACAAATGTTTCTGCATGATATGCTGGTACCTCTCAAAAGCAGATATTGCAGCATTAAAGACTGACCATGAATAATAATGGTGAAGGAAAACCCTATCAGTGGACAGAATTCAGCTATGTTTGGAGTGGAAGATAACCAGAGATAAAGATTTACATTGATTAATGGGCAGTTTTTAATGTTTTGTCTGGATGGTCAGGGACTTGGAAGGAACAGGATCTGAAGACAAGGAAGTCCATAAAGAGCTGTGTGATGGACCACCCTAAATATCCATGGACTGTAAAGGTTGCATCCCTTGTGAATGTCCACCAAAGGGCATCTACTACAAAGTCTTTCTAATGAGTGGACAAAACAATGTGCTCTGTGGATGTCAGACTCTTTTGCCAGCTATCCTAGGGTTTCCTTAATGGGCCTGTGAAAAAGTGACCATGTTGGCAGGGCTGGAGGGTTCATCTTTCAACAATATGGACTTTCCCTTGACGTGGTTGGCCTGATTAATGTTGTTATTGAGTGCCTAATCTGCCAACAGCACAGTCCTCCAAGGGAGCAAGCCAGCCTTCTGCTAGTGGTTGATTACATTGGTTCTTTTCCATCATGGAGAGGGCAAAGATTTATCCTCACTGGAATAGCCACATATTCTGCATGTGAATTTACCTTCTTTACCCATAATGCTTCTGCCAGCACCACCAGTGGAGGATTCACAGAATACATCAACTGTCATGGCATTCTGTATTGCATTGTTTCTGATCCAGGAATTCATTCCACAACAAACAAGGTGTAAAATCGGCTCATGCCCTTGGAATTAACTGGCCTTGCAACATACCCCATTATCTTAAAGTGGCTGGCCTAGTTGAAAGGTAGAATAGCTTAGAATACTCCATTAGAGTACCAGTTGAGAAATAATACTGTAAAAGGGTGGGGTTCTGTTTACAGGATGCAGTATATACTTTGAATTCGATGTTTCTATCTCGTAGTCACAATTCATAATTCTGGGAATCAGGAGTTGAAAGTGGTTTCTATCAGTATTATATCTAATAACCCACTTGGAAGTGAGAGTGGCTGTTCTCACTGTTATACCCAATAACCCACTTGCAGAACTTCTGCTGCCTGACCTGGGGATACTGCGCTCTGCTGGTTTGGAGATCTTGGTCCTCAGTGGGAGAATGTTTCCACTAGAGATCACAACGGTGGCTAAATTGAATTGGAAGATGAGGCTGCCACTTGGCTATATTGGGGTCCTTATGCCACTGAACCAGCAGCCTCCCTTCCCCCTCCCCCCAAAAAGAGGCTAATGTACTTGCTGGGGTGATTGATCCTGATAACCAAAAGGAAATTGGGTTACTTTTATATTATGGAATCGAGGAGATGAAATCTAGAATCTAGGAGATTTTCTAGGTACCTCTTAGTACTTCTATTCACAGTATAAAGGTTATTGGAAAACCACATGAGCCAAAAACGGGGCAGAATGATTAATGACTCAGATCTTTTAAGAATAAAGGTTTGGGTTACTCTGCCAGACAAAGAACTGAGAGCAGCTCAGATAGTTTAATTTTTAGAGCTTCAATTTCTATCTTTTTTTTCCCCCTTCCTTTCCGTCTTTCAGGTCTGTGCTTAATTTTTTGAACACATATAATCTAGTTATTTTTTAATGTTTTTGTCTGCAAATTCTAACATCTGTGTCAGTTTGACTTGCTGATTTTTCTCCTCATTATGAGATTTTATTTTCCTTAGTTTTTGCATGCCTGGTAATTTTTGATTGGATGTTAGACATTTTAAATTTTACCTTGCTAGATGCTGGATATTTTTGTATTCCTATAAATATTCTTGACCTTTGTTCTGAGGTGCAGTTAAATTACTTGGGAACAGTTTGATTCTTTTGAGCAAGACTGAACCATGCTCAATCAAGGGCTGCTATTGAGGCAAGACCCTTCTGTGTACTCTATCAGTGTCCCATGAACCATGAATTTTTCCCATCTGGTAGGAGAGAGCAGGTGTTATTCTCATCCATGAGTGAACTCTGGGCACTTCACTTCCATTCTTTTGAGAGCTTTCTTTACTAACTTTGGGTAGTTTCCTCACATGTATGCACTAATTAGTACTCAACTGAATATTTGAGGAGCACTTTCTGCAGATCTCTGGCATTCTCTTGCTCTATAGCTCTCCTCTCTCTAGTACGCTGTCCTGCAAACTGTAGCAAACCTTGGTTTCTCCAAACTCTTAACTATTTTCTCAACGTAGATTCCTCTGTTCTGTTTTGGTCAACTACATACAATACAGACTAGAAACTCTGCCAAGGCAGTAAGCTGAGGCAATTGTATGGCCACCTCATTTTTATTCCCTCAGGGGTTACTATCCTCCTCTTTCTGATGTTCAGTGTCTTGAAAATGATTGTTTTATATATTTTTCACTTTTTTTGGTTGCTTCAGATGGGAGCTTTTAGTATAGTGTTTGAGACCACATATTCATATAACATTTAAAAGGCTAAGATTAAACAGAAAAAACATTATTTAGAAAGGTAAAAGAAAACCTTTCTGTTTAATGGGAACTTGTTTTTAAACATTTATAGCCACTTCTTAATTAAGGCAAGATATTTTGTTCTTATTTAAGATTTGTCTCCAGATTTTTTCCTTAGAAATTGTAGAACATAGACAGAAAGCAGATAAGATCAACCTGATTGCCTCTGCAAGTTTGTGTACACAGAGAAGCTGAACATGTAGAATTTCAAGAAGGTAATGGAGAAGTCTGGGAGTAGAGTTTATCTGAGCACCAAAGAATTATTTGTAAATAAATACAGGATTAGAAAAGCAAAGATTCAAAAGAGGAGCTATTGAAGCACAATATTCCATGAAGCACAATATTCCATAGGTCTTGTCTTATGGATATATTCTTGTGTTATTTATCAATTTGAGATCTGCTTAGTATATGTTAGAAAACTCATCAGGCTGCATGATGTTAATACGAAATGGAAGAGAAAGCTAACTATCATGAAACTTTTCATAGACTCTATTTCAGTTCAGGATGAAAACTGTAATACTGTGCATCTCTCACTGAAGAGTATTCTGGCTGTTTGTGTGTGATAATGAAGTGAGGTTTTATTCACTTGGCTTCTTTTTGCCTTACTCTAAGTCAGATGCTTTATGTGTTATCTCATCTTGTCCTCTTGACAAAACCTGTGAGGTATGTGGTGCCAGACTCATTTTAAAGATGAAAATTTTGAGGTTTATAGGATTTAGGTAGTTTACTTAAGGTCACTGCCAGAAAGTAAGCAGGGATTGTACCTGAGACTTTGATTCACAAGCAAGTATTTATACCTCATCACGCGCATGGTTGCTTTTTGTGAAGGTAATAGACATAAAGATTTTTTTTCCTTGAGTAAAGAGTGAAAACTGAAGAACTGAAAGTAGTTCTTAGGTTTGCAGTTCCTTCTGGTCACCAAATTAACAGAAAAAGGGAAACATAGACTGAGCAGCCTATCTAATCTAGGCTTTGTGTTTTCCCTCTTATTCTAACATCATTTTTGTTGAAATGCTTACAGTTATTTTGTTGAAATGGCCATACAAGTTTTTATAAAATTGTTACATATTTTTAAATGCATATTTTAATCAGTTAATTATGTATTCTTGTTAAGTGAGCCAGAGACTATCATAGATTTTTATATTAGATGGCAGTTGAGTCATAATGTTAGTATTATAGAAGCTTCAGAGAACCCCTTTCCAAAATAAAACCTATTTTGAAGCACAATTTAACACTATAAAAGCAGAGTTGTTAGGAGAGTGGGTAGTGGCTACAGATATTTTACTCTTTTTCTTGGGTCAGATAAGAATGGGGTAAAGTTGAACACATTCAATGCTTGTATGTATTTTTTATTTAAGCCTGATGCATTTTTAAGAATGTTAAAAAATAGTATATTGAGATAGCTCTTAGTAGATAGCTCACAGTTCTTTAGATCTGAGTGTGTTCTGTTGTTCCTGAAGTTAACATATGTATAGTAGATTCAACATTTGGACACAGAAGTTTACAGAGAAAAGAAGTTTAGTGTCTGTCGTATAAACAATATTATTACTTTGGTAATGTCTAAAGCCTGTGGCCAAAGTCGAAGAATTTCTGGAATTAGTAAAAATAATTCTCATTGCTTGATTTTAAGAGTGAAGTTGACACTTTGTGCACTTTTGTTTACTTTGGTATATGCTGTGTACTTGTGGAAATTGGAAATTTTAAGAAATTGAAGTTCTACTTTTTAGATTTGTTCCTGGTTCCAAGTTAGCATCAGTTTATATAACTGCATTGTGTTATACTCTTCTCTGTCCAAAGACAAACAAGTAAATAAAATTCAGTGTGTTAATATCCTTGAGATGAATACTATTTTGTTGCTAGCATATGGTTAGTCATTAGTTATATTCAGTAACATACCTTCCTCATTTAATGGCACCATCTATTAAAACTATGACTGATACTAATAGAGAGGAAGCCAGTTATTTTTTAGTTTGTGAGCATGGAATAAATGAGAATGTGTCTGAAGTTGCGTGCAGTCAAGTACTTTACAGCTAGTTTAGTCAAACAATTGGAGCTAGTGCTACCTTGGGAAACCAGATCAGGGAAGGACATGATAATGCTTGTTTAGTGTCTTTATCTACTCTTAGCAAGGATGATGTGTTATAAAAAATAAATAACATAATTAAGCTATTCAAAAACATTTGCATGATATACTTTGTTTTTAATGCAGTGAAACTACTGCGTTTGTGGTTTACCATTGCAGCTAGCATGAAGAGAGTTGGAGAAGGTGTTTTCAAAATGAGGCAGAAACCTTAATAGGACTAGTTTTTAATAGACTTGAAATTAGAACAATTTCTTACTAATAAAAAATATCTCTTAAAATTATTAGATGTTTATTTCTTGTCTTTGACTTTATCTGTGCTGGGAAATAGAATTTTGCATTATATGTATAGGATTGTAGCAGAATTGCTGCTGGTGGTGGGGGACAATGGTTTGTTCATCACAGGCCTCTGTCTGTGTGTGTGTCACTGAATATGTGTGCTCTCACTCTTTTTCTGACTCCACTTGGGCTCTTTAAATATTTTTAAAAATATTTTTGACTTTGATATTACATATGGTTGTGTTTTGGCCTGGTTTCTTTCTCACCAACACTTCTTGCCCAAACTCATTATAGGACCTTGAAGTGATATTCAAGTCAGGCTTTTTCTTCTCTCTCTCACCTTCCTTTATTCAATTTCTCCCTTTTGTGAATAAATCTTATCTAGATGACGAAAACAAAAATTAATACAATATAAAAGGTGGGGTAATATAGCAACAAAATTCAACTTTGGCTTAGACTCTGTCTTGAAAAATTTTGTCAGAAAAGGTGTGTGGTAGTAATTTCTCTGCTCATTCATGACCGTAAATGTTTCATACTTGTTGGAAAGGATATAATTTTTTAGATTGAAAATAATTTCCCCAGATCTTTGAGGCATTTTTTCATTTTAGAACCCAATCTAGCAGATAAGAGGTCTGATTTCAATCTGTTTATTTCTCTCTGTAGGTATCTTCTTCTTTTTCCTTTTTAGAAAACCTTATCTTTAGCCTCAGTCTCAAATATCGAAGGATATTTCCAGGTGTGCATGATTTTTTAGTTATCGTGTTTAGCACTCTATGAACTATCAGAAGGCTCATGTCTTAGTTCTAAGAGGTATTTTTTATTTCGTTACTTCCATACCTTTATTTTCTTTATCTTCTCTCTCTCTCTCTCTCTTTTTTTTTTTTTTTTTTTTTTTTTTTAGCAATCTCGTTATGTGTGGTAGACTTTGTGGACTTTTAATTTTTCTCTCATATTTTCTATTTGTCTTTTTGCTTTACTTTTTAGAATTCTCTTAACAGTGATACATTAAAATACAAAACAGCAGTTAATTTTAGTGCATATTTAAAAATTTATATATGTATTAACTATACCTAAAGAAATCTGTATTCTGCATTTCATAGTTTCATGCAGATTGTTCATATACTCTTGAATTTATTTGTATAGAATATTAATTTTATGAACTGGGATGATTGCTTCTTTATCATCAGTAACTTACTGGCTTATCTTTCTTGCATCTCTGGAATTTTCCCACATTTCTCTGCTATAAATTATTTTCTTTTAGTCACTTACCTACCTTTCGTTTTTGTTGACTTCTTTATGGCCAGAGAAAGTGAGTTAGTGCATATCTATTTACCCCAAAGTAATTTTCTTCTAGTTGTGATTATTTTATCATCTTACTTTAATGCAGAGAAAAATTGCAGGCAAACTATGCAGTGTTTCTTGATAACCTAGACTAGTAAATATCAGGGACAGTTCATTGTGCCTGCTACCTCTCTGGATGTAGGAGATAATTTAATAGTCTCAGTGAGAGCAAATTAGAGATTAAAGATTATTTTAGAGTGATAGTATCAATTTCAGGATGCTAACTCTTTTAATAGTATATTTTGGATAGGGAAAATTTTCTCTGTGACCTAGGACCAACACATTTGTTATCTCTTTCCATTTAAAATAAATAGTGTATGTAACTAAGACTGTGGTGTTTACTATTACTGTCATGCTTTTGGATCAAACTAAGAATATTTAAAAACTTTTTGAATGGATAATTTATTCACATGATATGGCACGAAATTCAAGAGAGAGAGGGTATACAGTAATAAGACTACCCATCTGCCTCAGCTGCTAAGTCTTTCTGAAGAAACCCAGTATTACAATTTCTCTTTCTATAAAGAAAGATATAGATTTATAAGAATAAATGTACACAATTACACACATATATACATACATATTTTTTTTCCTCCTATTACATTGCTAGCATATAATACACATGGTTTTGCATCCTTTTTATTTAATGATATGATTTGCTGGTCATTTTCTACCCATTTTTTACAAATTTCTTTTTTTTTGTATTTTGAAGTAGTATTGGTTTTAATTGTATGGATGCAGGATAATATGTTTACTAGACCCTTCATTCTAGAAGTTCATGTTGTTTCTATTCTTTTCTTTTGCTATTACCAACCATGCTACAGGGATACTCACATCTGTGTTGGGATGTTTCATTTTGCTCATGTGTAAATATGTCTGTAGAATAAAGATCTGACAGTAAAATTAGTGGGTTAAAAGGTGTATAAATATATAAATTTGATAGATATTGCCAAATTGCTTTCCAGAGAGGTTGTGCTAATTTATATTCCCAGCAGTAATGTATGGGCTTGCTAGCTTCCCCATAGTCTTGCCCGCATAGTATATTGTCAGGCTTTTGTGATCTTTGCTAATCTGTTGAATGATATTTTTTAATTTGTCTTTTAATTTGCCTTTATCATAAGAGCTATTTTTATTTCCTTTTCTGTGACCTATTCATATCTTTTTATCATTTTTCTGTTGATGATATTTACTAATTTGTAGACATTCATGATTTTGGAAAGTAACGCTCTGTGATATAATTTCTAAATTGTCTTCTTTTTGTTGTGTATGTTTTCTTTGGTTGATTTTGTCATGAAGAAAGTAATTATTTTTATACGTTTAACTTTACCAGTGTTTTCTCTAAGATGATGATCATAATTCATTGTTTCTGCTGTTACTTTAATGATTTCAATTTTTTCCCATTTAAATCTTTGAGCTAAGTGGAATTTATTTTGAATTGTATGCAACATATGGATCTACTTCTCCCCACTCCTCAGATGACTTACCAGTTCTCCTGACATCATTTGTAGAGTCATTTATCATTTCTTCTCTAATTTGAAATGCCACTTTTACACTACACTAAATTCCTGTATGCATTTGTATTCTTTTTTCATATTTAAGTTATGTTTGTTTATCATGAAAAAAAGTTTAAACATACAAGTACAGGGAATAGTTCAGTGAACCCTCAGAACCTATCAACAGATTCAGTAATTAAAATTTATATTTTTCTTTCCTTTTATTATTTCTGTTTTTGCTGAAGAATTATAAAGCAGTCCCAGATATTCTGTTATTTGACCTTTATATAATTTCTACATGAGCTCTAAAAATATGGACATTTTAAAAGATAAATTAAATGTTTGACTTTTTATTCTAAATTCAAGAAAAAAATACATTCGGAGCTAACATTTGGTTTCTCTGTGCCCTTATTAGTAATCACTTGCTTCAGAAGGTGGTGATATTATATTAGCCTTTTAGTTGTTTTGTGCTGTGTCATGGTGAAGCTTTCCTTTCTACTTGTTTTTAGGAGAGGGCTGCCTCTGTACCATGGATATTGGAATGTTTCATTAGTGTAGGAGTATTCAGATGATTTCACTATGGGCCACATAATGAGCAGTCTATCTGTAGGCTGCATGCACAATAAAATTGTAAGCAATGGCTAAGCATAGCCAAATGTATGAATGATACACAAATATAGCTTAATCTATTTTTTCACAGTGTATAGAAGGCTAAATGCTAGAAATTGATAGTGTTTTGATCAAATTCATGATGGCATTCTTGAGAATAAGAGTGTCATGGCATATGTTCTATTTGATTCTAGAATTATACCACTAAAATTAGTGCTCAGTTTCACATGTCAGTTTTATATGAGAAAATATACTTCCATGATGCCAGATGGGTACAAACATTTTACAGTAGAAACATTTCAGTTTAGGTTATAGTATTTGCCATTTGCATTCCATAAAACTCTCAAAAATGAGGAAATATTTTCATCAGATAGCCTTGATATTTGCCAGGATTCACCAAAAACCTTGCAGTGATATAAAATTAATATTGATTTTAGTTGTTGGCACAATTCATATATCCAATTTGATTAGGACTTCTTTTTTTGAACAGTTCCATGGTTCCTTTATTTTCTTTAGTTTCAGTGTGTTTATGTGCCTTGTTAGGTCTTCCAGAGTCCTGCGACTCCAAAAAAAATAATCCAAGGAGGCACTTTTTCATTTATCTCATTGAGTTTTGCTATCTAGTCATTTGTTTAAATTAAAATAATGTCTTCACATTCTGCTTTAGTTTTTAAATATCCCCCTAACTTCTCTGTGTATTCAACTAACTGGGAAAGGTTATAGCGCAGTGTCTTAATGAATGATTTAGTGGAAAGCTAGCCATAAGTCTCTTCTATTTGAATAAATTGTTACAATCTTCTTTTCTTCCTTGTGTTCAATATAAGCAAATGACCTATGGCAAGTATACTCAGTTTTTCTGTGTTGAATTTCTCAGTTTCCTTCTGGTAGGCTTTCAGCTCTATTATTAGTTCATCTGTATTGGCTAAATTGGTAAAACAAAGTTTGTGCTCAAAATCTTATATTTTACATGTATAAAACCATAGTTTATATTTGAGAGGGAAAAAAACACAAAAATCAAAACCACCATTATCTGTTGGAGGGAAATAGTAAAATCTGGAATAGTATTAACCAGGCAGTATGTATTTATTGTATTTAACAAGATAGCTAAAGAACTTTCTATTTTGTAAATTTAATATCCTTTTAAGACTACTAAGTTTAGATTTCTGTCCTAGTAGCAACTTTTCACATATCATCTTTAATCTTGACAACGAATCTACAAAGTAAATATTATCCCCAAATCACAGATGAGGAAATCGAGCTCTTGAGGTTAAACGTGTTGGGTAATGTAACACAGCTAGTATGTGGCTGAGTGAAGACTTGAGACTACATTTGTGAATACAAAGCTCTTTATTTTTTACATTTGATAGTTTCTGTAGAATTCATGAGAGAAAGCTGTCACACATATTTATTGTGCGTATATTCTTTGCCTATGTAACACTTATTTATTTATTTGGAAAGGCACTTGAGACTTTATAATAGATGAATTTTTCTTCTCTTATTGGACTATTTTTTGGGTAGTTTTAAACTTTAAGAAAAATTGAGCAGATGGTACAGAGATTTCCTACATACGCCCCCATTCCCCCACGGCTTTCCCTATTATTAACATGTTAGTATGATGTATTTATTACAATTAATGAGCCGATATTGATGATATGCTATTATCGATGAAAGTCATAGTTTATTCAGCTTTCTTTTATTTTTACCTAATGTCCCTTTTCTGTTTCAGGTTGCCATCTAGGATCTTACATTACATACATTTACTTGTCATGTCTCCATAGGCTCCTCTTGCTGTGACAGTTTCTCAGACTTGCCTTGTTATTTGTGATCTTGATGGTTTTAAGGATTCTTGGTAATTGATTGTAGGATGTCCCTCTATGGAAATTTGTCTGGTATTTTTCTCTTAATTAGTCTGGGATTATAAGATTTTGGGAGGAAGACCACAGAAGTAAAGTGCCATTTTCATCATGTATCATATAATCATATCATATCATATTATATATATCAAATCAACATGAGTTATGACTTTTGATGTTGAACTTGATTAGCTGCCTAAAAGAGTGTTTGTCAGGTTTCTCTGTGTAAAAATTCCCTTCCCCTTTCTCTACTTTCTAAGGAAGCCACTGTGTGCAGCCCACGAGTTATGCTCACCTTTGTTTAGAGTGGGGCATTTATTTAGGATTTTTCTGCATGGAAAGTTTGTCTCTTCTCCTTCATTTATTAATTTATTCAGTTATTTGTTTATATCACTATGGATGCATGGAAATTTATACTTTGGATTAGGTTATAATCCAATACAACGTTTATTTATTTTGTTACTTAAATTGTTCTAGCTTTGACCATTTGGAGATCTATCAGTTTGCTCCTGTGTCCCTTGGACAAACCCCCATCAATTTATTTTTTTATTTTTTAAAATTTTGAGCACTTTCTGGCACTGTAAGATATTCCGGGCTCATTTATATATTTTCTGCCCCATTGCTAGAATCAGCCATTTTTCCAAGGAGCCCTGGTTCCTTTTATTGGAGAAAAGTATTAGAAACCGAGGTTTGGGTGCTAGGTGTGCTTATTGCTACTGTTTGCCATTTATTTTAGACCATCTCAGATGGTGGATCAAGGAAATATATTTGTGTACAAGCTTGTATATATACATATATGTATAAATATTTTTATGTATATCTATTTTAAGTTCAACATGAGTTCTTCTTACCTATGTCTCCAATTCTAATTCAGTACAATTCCTTATTTTTAAAGTGATTGAAAAAAACATTTACAAGTTTATGGCAGTTTTATCTTATCCTGTAACATACACTTTTCTGTTTAGTTTTGGGTCTATATTTAGATGGATTCAATGCTCACTCTCAGTTGTTTAATATAAGACTTCTCCATTCCTGAATCATTTTTATTTTTCCATAGATTATTTAGGTTTTTTTTTATTCTCAAGTCCACCCTGTACCCCCTCCGGTGTTCACGGATACTATGTTTTCTAAGGTTTTACCTGTATGTTTGGATTTTTTTAAAAATAAAAATTGGGTCTTATCAATGAGTTGTTTGAGAATTTTATCCATTCACCTTTTCATTCTCATGCTCTTTGATTTTAGATAAATAATATGAGTGATGGGAGTGGAAGTATTAGGTAGATAATTGGAATATTTTGTCGTCAGTTTTATTTGTTTACTTTGCTTCTAGATGATAATATTTAGAAGTTTGTAGATTGTTTGGCCCATTCCCAGGTTAGACCACTTGTGGTGTTTTCTTTGCTAATTTTATTTCTTTTGTTTAGTTCCTTGGGATTTCAGAAAGAGGTTCAGTGATTCTGTAGTATTCTGCCATCTTTTACCTTGACCAATACATTTTTTTCCCAAAGCTTTCCACACTCTACCATATTGCTTCCTCAAATTTACTGTTTACACTTAAGTACAGTTATAATATCTAATTGTTAGCTGTTTTCTAGCACAACTCACATTTTATAGATAAGAAACTTAATTAGAATTCGCTATTATTTTATTAAAAACTGACTGATTTTTTTTTTTAACTAATGTGAAACAGAAAGGGGACCACTTGTATTTGCTTGGCTTTTTTCAATAAAATGTTTATGTGCCTATGCATATTTGTGGGACTAATTTTATTGTTTTTGTATGGATTTTTTTGGGAGGGGAAGAAAAATGTATATTAAAGGTGTTTTGTTGGATAATGAGGCAGCGAAATATAAGTCTGTATTTCCAGGGCAAAACAAGTATAACTTTCCTTCAAATAAATTGTTGTAGTCATGTTTTGTTGTTGCAGACAGCCCATTCGTTTTTTTAGTAACAAACAGAAAAGAGTTTAAAGTTTTAGTGAAATATATACCCTTATTTGATAAGCATGGTAATGTTTGAAAAATCTTAAGATAATCAATATATAAAAAAGCTTTGTAAGCAAAGAAAGCAAATTTATTAAGTTTAGTGATCCATTTGGGACATGGGGAATGAAGTATAATATAATAATATAACATGGCCTGCCAGCTTAGCCTTATCTTATAGCACTTAAGTTATTTGATGTATTTAAGGCTTGAAAATGAGATCCTTTACAATATACTTTCCCAACCTCAGTGGGAAAGAGAAATTGCTATGTTATGTTCAAATCTTGTTAAAATAGAATCCTAGTGCTATAAGTTGCAGAAGCAATAGTATACTGGTTCAAAAATTTTTTATAACATGCAAGATGCTTGCTATATGTGTTTTATAAAGTAAATCAGGGTGTAGGTTAGTTATTTAATAGGGGAGGTTTTGTTGGTTTCTAAGCCATAGTGCCTGACATAAAGAAAAATAGTGCTATGTAATGGCCCTATTTTATTATTGATATATTTTGGCGTGCTTTTAAATACATTTGACAACAGTGATGATTAAGGTTTCAGAGTATGGAGTCGGATCGCTAACCTGGAATCCTTATTTTACCATTTGGTGATGTGTGACCTTGGCCAGGTTACTTAAGATCAGGTTCCTCATCTATAAAATGGAGATAAGGATGTTCTTATCTTACCTTTCGTAAGGATTGATTGAATTTACATATGTAAAGCTCTTAGAGTCTGGCATAAAGAATGTGCTCAGTAAATGACAGTTATGATTATATATATATTTAAGGGATATTGGTTTATTAATGTGGTTTCTCTGGGAGACTGGAGAACTTTCTATATGCAGTTTATTGTGGAATTTCTTTTCTGAGATTAGGTCTATGCAATTTGGGAGACTTTATTACTTATTTCGAGGGGTTTGTTTTCTAAGTTTATGAGTAGGCATTTGGTAGTTTGCAGTGACTGATAGGATCAGAAAATGGTTGATCTGCTTTTGTTGGAGACCCTATTTTAGGATTGGAGTAGTAGTAAGTTTGGAGCTCAGACTCATGGAGACAGCCTCCACCAAAACCCCATCATTAGTCAGTTAAGAGAACTCATTAGAAAACCTCATAGTTTTTATTTTTTATTTTTATTTATTTACTTTTAATTTAATGAATTTATTGGGGCGACATAGGTTAATAAAATTATATAGATTTTAGGTATACAGTTCTGTAATACATCATCTGTATATTGCATTGAGCCTTCACCACCCGAAGTCATCTCCCGTTTTTTTTTTTTTGTCTGTTTTTGCTAAGACTTTTCCTTCCTCCTGAAGATGCTACTTGTTATCTTCTGACTCAGAAATCCACACAGATAACATGTCCAGTTGCTGTTTATGTCCTGTATATACAGTGTGAAAGTCTTGCCTTTGATGTAGTTGGCTCCCGCTTCTCTTTAGTGCTCTCTAAACTACCACCCTGAACCCCATAAGTTCACGTGAAACTGGGCTGTGATCCCACAGATTAGATCTGAGAGTTAGAATTAATTTAAAAACATCTATTTTTACAGATGGAATAGTGGGGAAAAATTGAGACTTGAAAATTTGAGAATTTCAAATTCTAAGATTGCTTAGTACTAAAATTTTTCATATAAGTTTATATGTAATTCTGTATAGCACTATATTTCTATAGAGTATGGAAGCCATTTTTTTGTTTGTTTAATTGTTTAATTATTCACACAGCTGGTGTGAATAAACAGGCTATAGAATATAAATAGTTTCTTTGTAGTAATTTTATCGAAACAAAATTCTGGTCTCTAATACTTTTTTGCTTTTTGGTATAGATCCTATGACTATGATTTATAAAATATTCTCACCTCCTCTGTTCATGTGTTTTCTGAGTGGTAACTTGATTTTCCAGAATATTTAGCACACACAATTCAAAAAAGACAGTATTTGTCTTTGCTATAGTTGGCATAAGATAAAACTTTGATGCATTCTGGGTAAAGATGTTACAGAAAGTTAATTACTAGTAAAAAATATTTATATTGGAGCTTTTTGTAAGTATACATGTAGATGAGAATGGTATCTGTTTTATAACTGTAATCTAGAAATAGTTACATAATCTATTCCACTTAAGCAAACTTCTTTTTTACTGTACTATAAAACTCTTAAATTACTTACCTGAGTTCTCCTATCAAATGTAAAAAAGGCTGTTAGAGAAAATTTTATAGGTGAATTAAGTTAAAGCGTTCCATCTGTATGCATCCATTTTACCTTTGCTGCATTGATTATTTGAACAGAAATTCCAGTGGTGTGTATATTGGTCTAGAATGTTTCCCACAGTTCTCACCAGAGAAATATGTGAAATTCACTAAATTAAATATAAGTTTTGAATATCTTTGTGACTTATGACAAGTTCCTGGTTTCAGGAACTTAGGGCTTTCTAATGAGTCAAGTTATATGGGTAGTGTATAAAAAGTCAATATATTGCTGCAAGGTACAGTTTAATAAGCATTTAGACATATTTGGCTCAAATGTGCTTTGTGTGTTTTAATCCCCTTAAGTGATTTGTAATATTTAGATGTATTTTCCCTATAGGGTTAGATAGAAGTAAGGCATTTACAGTCAGTGAATTGCTTTTGGGTAGAGTGTAACATATTGCTGTAGTGAAGGTTATAAAATAGCATCATAGAAGATAATGTAGACTTAAAAAAATTAAGTCAGATTCTCTAAAATTGTAATTGGGAGAATCTACACCCCTTTGACCAATTTTAGTTTATTAGCCTTTCTTCCTGGCTTAGGCTTAAAACAATAGTGCTGTCTCCAGGACCTGCCTTAATTGTGCTCCCCATTTTCCAGCCTTTAACGTCTGATTTAGGATCTATGTTTTCTTCGATGCAGTTACTTTGGGCAGGGGATGTGGATTGAGTATAGTTTCCCTCCTACTTCTTTTATTTTGTATTTTTTTATTACTTCTTTTACCCTCCATCTGCCTCATTTGGCAAATAAGTTTTCTGTTAGAAAGTAAGCTGGGTGAAAGCAGAATCCGTCACTAAATCCTGGTCACTTTCTGTTTTTCCAGCACCTTAGAAGAATGCCTAGCACATGGTAGGCACTTAAAACTATGTGTCGAAAGAAAGGAAACAAAGTCCAGAGAGGCTAAGTGAGGTAATACGTGGGAATGTATGCTATAACATATTATCAAATTAATATTTGTTATGAAAGTACTCTAAAAGTCTTTAGAAAGATCAGTTATTAGTATTAATGCAATAGTAAATCATTCTTATTTAACAATAAATTATTATTAGATAACATGCTCTTTATTTACTTAAGGATGCTTTTAATTAATTATATGTAAGAGAACACCTAATCAACAGTGGATTAAACTCTAATGAGGATTTACTTTTCTTACAAAAGAAGTTTGGACGTAGGTATCTGCTGACATTGGCTTAGCAGCTCAGCAATGTCAGTGTTATTGTGTAATTTTCTTGGGCTTTCCTTCATGGTTGCAAGATGGTTGCTTCTTTAAGGCATCACCTTTCTGTTCAAGGCACAATGAAGGGGCATGGATTCATAACAGCATCTTTCACTTTACCAGGAAACTGAAAGCCATTCTGGAAGCCTTGTTGCACAGCAGACTTCCCCTTAATCGTTATGGCCCGGTTGTTTCACATGGCCACCCCAAGTGGAAGGAAGGTTGTGGATGTGTGATTCAGCTGCTTCAGACTTTGGTAGAGATGTCGGAAGGGAGATGGAGTTGGAAATAGGTATTGGGTTTGCTACCCAATAGTAGTTGCAAAATCTACCGCTTTGGCTAGCTCAAATCCAAATATATCCTTCTTCTTATGGATTTATTTTACAGGGAATATAGTCACCACCTCTCTAAGGGAGGATGATACCTGTTCTTATCTATGACTGCATCTTCCTTGTAGTGTAGGATGTCTGCCTGATGTATAGTTTTCTCCACCAGGACTGGTTGTAGCTTGTTGTACTCCGGTGACCTGAAGCTAAGAGAGAAACCTATGTTCCTGGTATACCCAGCAAACTACAGTGGATAAGGGAACAAGATAACTGTAATAAATCCTCTCACTTAGACAAGAGGAGAATTAGAAACTCAAAATAGTCACTAGTCCACCATATACCAAACGCTGGAAGATGTCAGTATTGAAAACTTGCTCTGGCAGTGAATTAAATTCCATTGTTAACTGATCTGCTGTCCTCATTCATGTTCCCTAGTAGGATCTCTTTTGTCATCAAGTCAGGATTACTATAGCTATAGAAGAAGTCTTGCAATCTGATAGATTGATTCCTTCCACTTTATTCTTCCTTTTCAAAATCGTTTTGTTTTTTTTTAGGGACTTTCCCTTTCCTTATAAATTTTGTAATAAGTTTGTCTGTGTCTACCAAAAACTGTGCTGGGATTTTGATAAGAATTGTGTTAAACTTATAGATCACTTTGGGGAAGAATTGACATCTTTGCTATGTTGAGTCTTCCAGTCCATGAATATGGTACGTCTCTCCAGTGATTTGGTCTTTAATTTCTTTCAAGAAAATTTTATAATTTTTAGCATACAGATTTGTTAAATATTTTGTTAGATTTGTACGTATTTCATTTTCTTTAGAGCAACTGTAAGTGGTATTGCTTTTTAAGTTTCAATTTCATCTATTACTAGTTAGTATATAGAAATGCAATTGATTTGTTTGTTGATCTTATATCCTGCAGTCTTGCAGAACTCATTTATTATTTCTAGAAGCTTTTTGTAAATTCCTTGGGATTTTCTATATATATATGTATATAATCATGATATCTTTAAAAAAGAGACAGTTTTCTTTCTTCCTGCTTTTGTGTATTTTTTTTCCCTTTCTTATGCCGTCTAGACCTTACTGTACTGTGTTGAATATGATAGGTGAAATTGGACTTCCTTGCCTGGTTCCTGATCTTAAGGAGGAAAGAATTCAATTTTCATTGTTAAGTATGAAGTTAGCTCTAGGATTTTTGGTAGATACTCTTTATGTGTCTTAGGAAAATTCCGTTTATTCCTAATTTTCTGAGTGTTTTTTAATTTTTAAATTTTTATGAATGGGTATTGGATATGTTATTGAAATTTAAAAATACCGTGAGGGAAAATAGACTTTTGTTTTTAGTTGGAAGTAAGGTAGCATGTGAATAATAGAATGATAAAGTCTGAATGTTATCTAATACATACAGTATTTAAGCACCAAGGACATTGCTTGGCTCTCAACCAGTGTCACTTATTTCTCTATATGTAGGGAAAGATTTGTGAATATTCTTTTTTTCTCTTTGGCTTTTAAGTAAATGTTCCTTTAATATTTTTAAAAAGCACCATTTTGTCAATACCTTTCTTTGTCCTGCCACTGACATTGTTCCCATAAAACTGACCTTTAATTTCTTATCAGGGAAAAATACTTTCATATGGATAGAGTCATGTTCCATGTTTTATGGTGCCTTTTATTCTCTTGAAATTTTTTTTTGTGGCAGCTATATATTCTTACATTGCCAAGTAGCCTGCTTCTTCAATCTCAAAAGTTATAAAAAAAAAAAAAAAAAAAAGGAAAAAATGGTGTTTATAGAAAAGTTGCAAAAGCAGTACAGAAAAAGTCTTTTTCCAAGCCATTTCTAAACTGTTCACTTGATGCCTCATCACCCCCACATACTTTAGTGTTTGTTTCCTGTAAAGTTATTCTTCTGCAGATCCACAACACAGCTTTCAAAAACAGAGAATTAACACTTAGACATCACTACCAACTAATCCTCAGACCTTGTTCATGTTATTCTCATAATGTCCTTTGTAGCAAGAGCATCCATTTTTGGATCGCATTTTGCATTGAGTGTCATGTCTCTTTAAGATTCTTTTAATCTGGACCATTTTCTCTCTCTTTACTTTCTTTTTTATCTTTGATATTTTTAAGGCATGTAGTTATTTGATATTTCACCAGTTGTTTGAATATTCACCAGTTATTTGAATGATTGACCCTTGATTTGTGTTTGTATGTGTAGATTCAAGTTATGCATCTTTGGCAGGAATATCTTCAAAAGTGATGCCGTTTTCCTCTTGGTGCATCCTATTAGGTGGCACCTGACTTTGATTTGTGCCATTACTGATGATGTTAACTTTGATCAGTTGATTAAAGTGATGTATGCTGAGATTTTCCATTGTAAAGTTATTTTTTCCCTGTGTAGTTAACATGTTTCTTGTGAGAAGTTTCTTCGAGGCTATATAAATTTTCTGTTCCTCATCAAACTTTCTTGTCTCTTAAACCTCTGTGCTCAGGTACCTTGTGCCTCTCAGCAGGGATGCCCTCCTCACTCCTCTTGAAATTCAGCACCCTATGGGCATGCTCTCCTAAAACTGGACAGGGCATCCCTGTTGTGTGTATACTTCTGTCACCTCATTTATTTTCGGACAACAGACATCAGGCAGCTGCTACCACTTGCCCTTTGTGGATGCCTTCTTCACCTCCCTTGGGCTTAGACACCACAGGTCAGACCGCTTTTTGGCGCACATGCCTATTTCACTGTGCTCTAGCTCTGCCATCCTATGCTCAGTTGCCCCCACAGGGATGCCCATCTTGCTTTGCTTGGGCTCTGAGACCCTGGGCCAGGCTGCCTGCCTCGATGGATGCTCTCACTCTGCTCAGACTCTGACACTCTCCTTTGTGGTCACCCTCTTTACTTCTTGCACACTGATACCCCCATGCTGTCACCCTCCCATATAGATACCTTTCTCAGCCTGTTCGTGCTCTGACACCCTCTACTCCTTAGATAAGATCTGCCACCCTCCATTGCACAGCACTGCTGTTCCTCGTTCAGCCTCGCTTGCTGGCTTTGTACTGAAATGGTGTAGAGAGAGGGTGGGGAGGGTAAGGGCAATCCAGTCTCCTTTTAATTGTTAAATTCTTATTCAGTCTCTGTTGTTGCTTTCTCACTTCCTTATCCATTATAACTCTTTTCATGAGGAGTAGTTAGAGAGATAATTTAGAACATCTAAAAGTAAAATTTAGTTTCTTTAGTAAAAAATAGATGACTATAATCTGTGAATAAACGTAGAGGCATAGTTGTTTTGGGTATCATGAAAGAAATAGTCCCTGTATATGGTAATAAGGACAGCCCATATTACATACAACACCTAACCTCACAGGGAAAATTGGTAGTGCAGATTCAAAGTGCTTCAGCTTAGCAGCCTTTAGAACGAAAGCCTAGTCTTGGCCTTGCCTCCTGGTTTTCAGTTTATGTGGGCTCTTTGCAAGTCACAACATCGTTCTTTTCCTATTTCGTCATCCTTGAGGTGGGAATTGAAAATACCTACCTCATGGGGTTCTTGGAGAGCTCACATGATATATTGTATTTGAAAATACTTTACAAGTGATAAAATGCTATGCAAATGTGGTTATTTAGTTTTAATTTGTTGCATAATCAAATGAAAATCTGCAGGAAATTAAGTCAAGCATTTTAATTGTACTCATGACTTCTAGGCAAATTCTCTGATTCATAAGACACTGAAGAGGTCAGCATAGTTTTTGCTTTTCACTACCTTTTTAAATCCATTGTTCTGTCACCATTACTCAGTCAGGCAAACAGTCCTCTTTGAAGTCCTGTCTTTTATACCTCTGTGACATATTTTCATCTTGATGATTTTGAACCCTGGTGCACACACAGCCGTCGTCCTTACCCCAGTACCTACTGTCTGTTGTCTTTAGTGATATCAGCACCATTGACCTTCTGTGAGTTCTTTCATGCACTTGCAGTTGTTTGTGGCACAGTTCTGCTCGCGTACAGCACTGAATAGGTATCTTAAAGTGAAGACATCTAATACTGAAGTTACACTTTTCTCTGATCTGCTCCTTCCTAGCACTACCTCCATTTATATTACTGGTGTCTCTCTTTGAATTAGCCTTTTAGGTTATAAACCTTTAATTCTTCCTGCTATCATTTCTTATATCTAGTCAGTTACTAAGTTCTTTTGTTTTTGCAAAAACTTCTTTTTTCACTTTAGCCTTCATTTCTCCGTAATTAGCAGCCTACTTCTGGTCCTTATTACCCAATCTCTGGACTATTGAAATAGTCTTCTTCAGCCAATGTTAGAACCTCGGCCTGCCAGGTCCAAACCTGGGCCTCTGTTGAGTAATTGAATGAAGAAGACCCTTGGGGCCTAAGCCAGCGCTGAGGAGCCAGCAATTCCAGATGAACCAGTCAGATGAGACAGAACATGTCTCTGGAGGCCTATAAGAACTTCCAGATGGTAGGGATCAATCTTGGGGAATAAGATCTGCCTTGTCAGGTCCAGACCTATGTTGGAAAACCTGTGGAATCTAGGAAGACCTGATCTCTAGAACATGAGTACCAGTATCTAAATATAGCTACTGTTAACATTTTGGTACATTTCCTTCTAATCTATTTTTAATGCATAGGGTTTTTTTTTTTAACTTTTTAAATAATTATAACTATATATGTAAATTGCATAATGTCTGTTAAATGAAAAATGCATTTTCCCATGATGTGTTTGTAAGTACATTTTTTTTTTCTTGGCGTACTGTGTTCTATAGAATGAAATGTTGCTGCTGTCTTTGTTCCTGTCAGAAAAGAAGATCCCTTGGAAGAAATACCAGATTCTCTATCAGAGTTTGACTCCAGCTTCTGCTGAAAGCATTTCTCTAGTGTTAACCTTTGATTGCTGACAAGATCTAATCTCATTTGGTCTGGATGCTTACTCATTAACATGCCTTTCTGCAGCCCTGATCTTTGCCCCTTTGTTAATTTAAGCTTTTTGTTTTTTCTCTTTTTTTTCCTCCCCTCCTGCCTCCCTGCCTGTGTTACACCCACAAAGAGCATATTCTTTTCTAAGTCCTGAGCTCTGGGGATTTAAAGATGAATATAGTCTATTGGGGGAATCATACTAAGCAGGGCTGGGGGAGTATATTTATGAGTCTTCGCCAGGATATCCCATAGGCTCATCTGTGAACACAGGAGTAGCAGAGCCTTGCTCTTTCTGAAGAACTATGGTAGAGAAGGTTTCCTAGGGCAGGTGACATGTAACTGAGCTGAGAATGTTAAGTTGGAGTTTGCTAGGGCAGATGGGTGGAAGAGACTTTTAGGCGTAGGGTACATAAATGAAAACTGGTTCAAACTTGTCTTTAGTTTGTTATTGTGCTTGTTTTGTTTTTTTTTTTTTTTAAACAGCCTTATTGAGATACTAGTTCTCATACTATACACCATTTAAAGTGTACAATTGAGTAGGTTTAGTATATTCACAGAGTTGTGCGTCTGTCACCACAGTCAATTTAAAACATTTTCATGACCTCAAATAGAATCGCTACATCTTTTAGCTGTTATCCCTTGGTCCTCTAGTCTTCTCAGGCCTAGGCAATCACCAATTCTGGCTCTTTGGATATTTTATATAAGTAGAATTGTACTATATGTGTTACATCATGACTGATTTCTTTCATTTAACATGTTTTCAAGGTCTCTCCATATTGTAACATGTATCAGTACTTCATTTCTTTTTATTGCTTAATACCATTCTATTGTGTGGCTATACCACAATTTATCCATTCATTAGTTGATGGATTTTTGTTTTTTTCCTACTTTTTTTTGGCTATTAGGAATAATCCTGCTATGATCATTGATGTACAGATTTTTGTGTGAACATACATTTTAATTTTTCTAGGATATATACCTGGGAGAGGAATTGCTGGATCACATATTAACTCTTTGCTTAAAAATTTGAGGAAATGCCAGACTATTTTCCAAATTAGCTATACTGTTTTACATTCCCATCAGCAGTGTACAGTGTTTCTAGGTTTTCCACATTCTTACCAATACTCGTTATTACTTAAAAATTTTTTTTTATTATAGCCATTCTATATAGATGTGAAGTGGTATCTCATTGTAGTTTTGATTTGCATTTCTTGATGGCTATTGATGTTGAGCTTCTTTTCATGTGGTTATGGGTTATTTGTATATCTTTGAAGAAATATCTATTCAGATCTCTTTTGCTCATTTGTAATTGGATTATTTGTCTTTTTATCATTGAATTGTAATAGTTCATTATATCATCTCTAGGTTTTTGAAGCAAAATTAAGACTAGAATACATTATTTTTGACGTTGTAACTAGAAATTAATTAAGTACTTAAAATTGGAATCACCTAAAAGAAATAAGGTTTAAATCTGCAAAGTAGATTTGGAGTTAAAGGATATCAATATTAGTTTTAAAAGGTGATAAAATTACGCATTTCACAAGTCAAATTCTAGTTAAATGATCTTAGTTTATTAAGATAATTCTCCCTATCTGTGTGCAGTGGTGTCAGATAATTAAATATTCACTTTTCTCTTCAGCCAGTCCCCCACTACTGGGATGAATGAGTAAGGTTTTCTAATGGTTTTTCTTTTCCAAATAGTCCTTTAAAGTAATATTGTTTCTTCTCTTTGTAGCTACTTATTCTGTGTCTCAAACTGATAAAGCGTATTTGTAATTTTAGAAAGTTTGGTACTGCCTTAGTGAGATATTATTTATGGATATCTGTCAATTAATTGAACAACAATTATTGGTGCCTACTAGGTATAGAGCTGGTGCATTTTGTTTCTTTCCAGGGATCATATTCAGAATATCTAACATTGTGTGATATGGACACTGGGCTTAGAGTTCATTCACATTCAGTTTCATTATTTCATTCATAGATTTTCGATGCTATTCTTCTTTATCCTTTAAAGTCTAGCAAACCTATGCTTAGCGTATAGTTTCATTTTTGATTTGGATCTTTCCTCTATTGGCAGTGTCCTATGGGTCTTTTTCTTTTGGTTACCAAATTGGCAGTTGTTTTAACCCAGTAAGTTTGATGGGTCAAATCCAGAGGTAGCTCTTGTAGTAGAGATAATATTCATCAGATAATCTAAACTTCCTTTCAGGGAGATACTTCTGTGTTCTAGAATTGGTCTTGGAAATGTACCATTCCCAGAAGATAACTTACATTATTGATTTGTGCTAAACAATTGAAGGTTGTATATAATCTGAACAGATACCAGATGTTTAGCAAATATACTAGTGAGTCATTTCTCTTGGTGGTTAGGATTTGCGCCTTGGCCAAATAGAATGCTTTTCAGTATATCATTTTTAAAATATTTGAATAGGAAGAAAATTTTCCATGGAATACATGAATTTAAAGATATGGTTGGACTGGCTGCTCTGAAAAGCCATCTTTGTATTGTCCTGGATCTGGCTCCCTACTCACTGCAGCCACCTCCTAGTGCACCTCCTCTATCCATGTGGACCCAGGCATCTTTATCACCAGATTCCCCAAACTCTAGCTTTTTAAAAAAATCTGCATTAGATCACAAATGTTCCCCACTATGTCAGATGCGGCAGTGGACAGCAGCTCCGAGATGTCCACCAAGGACTTGAAGGAGAAGAAGGCAGTGGAGGAGGAGGCAGAGAGTAGAAGAGACACATCTGCTAATGGGAACACTAATGAAGAAAATGGGAGAAGGAGGCTGAAAGCGTGGTGAACGATGAAGAGGAAAGAGGCGATGGTGAGGAGGAGGAGGCTGAGGCAGCCTTGGGCAAATGAGCCATTGAAGATGATGAGGTTGATGATGTTGACCCCAAAAAGCAAAAGATCAATCATGATGACTAGACAGCAAAAGGGGAAAAATTAAATAATGGAGAAAAGGCCACTGTATCCTATTTACTCCACCTCCCAATTCCCATCTCAAAATCTAAATATGGTCACCTTCAAGTAGAGAGGCCTGCCTAGCTGCCCACCATGGGCGGTGCCACCCACAGATGACACATGTTCCTCCACCTCCCAACCAAAACTGCATGTGAATTTGTAATAGGAGAGGAAAAAAACTTCCAAGGCCCTGCTTTTTTTTTTTTTTTAAGGAGGAAAATTCGTATTTTTAATTTACATTTTATATTTTTGTACGTATTGTTAGGGTTAGCCATTTTTAAAGATCTCCAATGACCAAACTAACCTTTGAAGCATTCCGTGCCCTGTATCTGACTCTGCTTGTGGTGTGACCATGTTCATTATAATCTTAAAGTAGGAAAAAAAAACCTAAGACAAGCAAAGCAACAACAAAACAATCTTATTTCCAGTTTGCCCGTAACTTTTTTTTTTGTTTAGCTATACTATCAGTAGTTGGGATGGTTAAACAGTCCAAAGATAATATTTTTTTTCTTTTTTTGTTCTTTGAAGTTGCTGTTTGTTTGTTTTGTATGCTTGATGTATGTGTGAAATAGTGTTGTACAATAATAAACCAGAATTTTATTTTGCTGAGTTGTTCTAAAAAAAAAAAAAAGAAGGATACAATTGTATTTTCTTAACAACTCTAATTTATGTGTAGTAAGTTCTCAATGATGATTTGTTTTCTGTCTTAGCAAAATATAATTTCAAATAGCTGCCAATAGTATAAATCTTATTCACGTTTTCAATTATTCAATACATATAGGTTACCTGTGACTGTTAAAATAACTCCTATTTTTCTTTGGTTCCTTAATAGCTTTGTAAGTTGCCTTAATGACAGCCATAGGGAGGAAGGAGACTACATGATAACTTCTACAAGGGTGGCAGCAGTGGAGATAAAGAACAGATGTATTCACATTATTTTGGAAGTAAAAGCTTTTGAATTTGCTGTGGGAAATGGTGAGGTGAAAGGAATGATTAAAGATGGCTGCCAGGTTTCTGGTTTCAATGTTTGAGAAATTGTGCCATTTATGGAGATGGGGAAGACTGGGACAGATAAAGTTTAGTCATTTGCCCTTTAGTGCTAAGATTCAGTTTCCTCACTTTCTCTGTCCTCTTTATTGCATGGAACTGCACTTCCCAGTCCTACTTAACCTTTTTGGCTTTGTGGGTAGATATAGCCAAAAGGAGGCACTGATGGAAGACTGAAGAGTGGGAGTGGGGAGAAGGTAGGGCATTTTTCTTTGCTTTTTGCTTGGATTCATGTCTCAGGAAGAGGCCATTTCACTCCTGTGGTTCAGTTCCTTTCAGATAGCATCTCCTTTGTAGTTCCAGCTCCCGATGGCAGCACCCACCATTGTTCTAGTTCCTGCCAAATGATCACAGCTTCCGAGCTCATAATTCCACTTCTTATGGTGAGTCTTTCTCGTCCAGTGGTCCCTAACCTTTTTGGCACCAGGGACCAGCTCTCCTATGAGAATCTAATGCCTGATGCTCTGAGGAAGCTGAGACGGTGGTGCTAGTGCTGGAAAGCAGCTGCAAATACAGATGAAGCTTTGGCCTGCTACTCACCTCCTGCTGCACGGCTCAGTTCCTAATAGGCCACAGACCCGGTACTGGTCTGTGGCCTGGGGTTTAGCCCCTGCTTTAGCCCTTAGGTTGGTCATGGCTTCCTGTTGTTATCTCGGGGTTGCTTCACCATTCCCCATTTGCTGTCAACCATGTAACCACATTTTTTTTTCTGTTAATTTTTCTTTATTTTAATGCCTAGACAGATTTCTGTATTCCTAATGAATACAAGGGTAAAAATTTGAGAGTTCAGTTTTGGAAATGATTTGAGTTAAGTTTAATATTTCTTTAATACATTCCAGTGGAGATGTTATTAGGTGAGTTGGACAGTGAGCTCATGTGGACATCTGAAATGAAAGTATAAATTTGGATATCATCTCTCATGGTAATGGTAGTATTCAGAACCAGGGGAGAAATGGTTGGAATCATCTAGTGAATAGATGAGAAAGTCCTAAAGAGCTCTATTTATAGAAGGCAGAGGGAGATGTTTAACATAGAGAAGTTAGGAAGGTAAGGAGAAAATAGCAGAGTGATGCTATTGATACCATAAAGAAAGGAGTGTTTAACTGCCTTGTGCTACTGTCTGTGGCATTTGATATCAGTTCCCATGATGAAAGTGGTTTCATGGAAACGGTGAGTGGTTAAAGTCTTCACCAAAATGAAGTGATGGAAGAGCAAATGAGAGGTGACAGTACATAGAACTGGCACAAAGAGACAGATACTTTTGACTATGAAAGGAGATAAATGCGGAGATAGCAGGAAGTTTAAAACAAGCTATAGTATAGGTTTTACAGTTGCTTTTTTACTTTGAAAATACTTAATTTTTAAATAGGTTTAGATTTAAGTTATATAAGAGAAAGTGTTCCTCTTACCTTGTCTCCCATCATTTCTGTTCTTACTCCTTCCTAGTTTCCATACATTGTTACTTGTTTCTGGTGTACATCCAAAATTTTTTATGCAAATGAAAGCAAATGTGAATATGTACTTGAGATTTCCAGTGGTAGTGCAGTGTATATATTTTTTAGTATCATATTCTTTTCTCTGAAAGATACATCTGGAGATCTGTGTTAGAACTTAAAGGGTATTCATTCTTTTTTTTGTAAGGGGTTTTTGTAAAGGACTCTCAATTCGTAATACACTAAAATGTCTTTAACCAGTCACCTTTCACTGTTACAAATAATGCTGTAATGAACAACCTTGCGCCTGTACAAGTATGTTTGTAGTAGGCTAAATTCTTAGAACTTCTTGATCAGGGGACATATTTTTGCCCTATTTTACATTCCCACCAGCAATGCGGGAGAGTGCCTGCTTCCTCACAATTATGGCAGCACAGTGTATTGTCAGGCTTATGGGTTTTTGACAATATAGGGAGTGAAAAATGGTGAAGTTTTTTTCCTTAGTGCAGTTTTAATTTTCATTTATTAAGAATGGGGTTAAGCATCTTTTTGTATGTTCAAGAGGTATATGTGTTTCCTTTTTTTGTGAACTCTCAGCTCACATTTTTTGCCAATTTTTTTTTTTTTGGTGAGATTTTGGGCTCCTCAAATTTAAGTTTTGCTTACTATGGCTGAGGGCCTAAAAGCTCAGTGTGGCAGGAACGTAGCATATGAGATGTACCTGGTGAGCAGTGGCTTAGAGTAGAGGCATGGTGATCAGATCATGAAGTGCCCTATAAAGTCCAATTAGTGTATATTGCCTCTTAGTTTATAAACCTATTTACAATGTAGAAATAGACATCCTGTTAGTGATTCTTTAGATACACCAACTTCTGAAGAAATTATATGTCAGGATCAACAGAGCAATTTAATTTGGAAAGAGGACAGGGGAATATTAGCAATGTTCTATTATATGTAGTTAAGTAGAAGTTCTGTCTTGCACTCTGATTTTGATTATTACCAGATCTACTTAGCTATGTAATTAATTTTCAGTAGTTATTGGTGAAGATTTTCCAGCTATTATTTCTCATTTAAAAGAAAAAAAATGTTCTTTTCCCTTTATACAGTGAACAGAGTTCAAGCTGACCCACGGTTTCTTCATTTTATTTCTACGAAGCACTCAGCAAGACTACAAATTGCCTCCACTCTCTGAAGTAGAGCATTCTTATGAAATTTTTCCTAAGCTGAGATGGCAGAAAATGAAGAAGCAATTACCACTGATTTGTTTGGAAAAATTTTTTAGTTTTCCGAGACCCAAAAAATAACTTATCAAATCATACCAAATAACATAAAACTGAAAATAACACTAACATATAGTAAAAGTGGTGCTACTTTCAATGCTTGGGGTTCGTGCTGCTTCTATAATCTGTAATGGCTTGTTTCTGCAAAACAAACAATGAATGCTATTTTTGCTTTTTGCTTCTTTTTGTAAAATGAAATCCTCTCTGAATTTCTTTTGGTTAGTGAAAACAGATTTTAATGTAGGTTTTTTGTAAAAGTGAAGTGGTGTAATGTGAACTTTTGAAAAGTGGGGGATACCTGTATTTTAAAAGAACAAACTTACTATGTGTGTTATCTCCAAGAATAAATACTTCCCCCCAGGAGTTCCGATGTTCTACTTTACTCAGAAATATACCAGTTGCCAGCGCTGACTAGTGGAGGGTCAGTTTTTGCTCTGAGTATTTTCAACTGGGAACTGTAGATGCTCTTTGTCAGTCTGTCTCTTATCTTCTCTCTTTCTCTCTTCTTCTCTCCTACTCGTTCTTCTTGTCTTCTTCACCATCTTATCCTTCCTATCTTCCAACCCTAGCTGGCTAAAGGGAGAATACTTTCTCGTGGATCGCTTTAATTGCTTTTTAAAAGCAATTAAAGACTTTGAAAACTTGATTACTCCATGCTCTGTTTTGCACAGTCCCTATAAAGAACAGTAAGTGAAATATAG
Organism: Eidolon dupreanum; assembly: GCA_028627145.1. Taxonomy (NCBI): domain Eukaryota; kingdom Metazoa; phylum Chordata; class Mammalia; order Chiroptera; family Pteropodidae; genus Eidolon; species Eidolon dupreanum. Next base: position 64,415,378 of record CM053502.1, on the reverse strand, counting down.
ATGAATAATATTAACCCACTGACCAGAATTTTACATTTCATTTAGCCTTTTATTGGTTTTAAGAAATTATTTTTCAAGATGTACTTTAAAGGTCTTTTAAAGTCTCTTATTAGAGCATACTCTATTCTTTGAATTTTTTTGTAGGGATTCAGCGATTTGTATTAATATAAATACACACTCTAGGTATGATTAAGTGTAATGGACACTTGTGTTGTAGTAAAAAAAATCCGCCCCCAAATCTGTTGGGTCCAAAACGATCGAACTTATTTCCCTCTTTGTTCTTAGTGAATTTTTATTTATATCAGCCTTACCTAAATCTATGGATAGTTTCCTCTTATTTTATGCTGCTCCTCTGGTTGACTTTCAGATGGAACAATTGTGTAAGATAAATGATTTGTCCTGTGTAGTGTTCATGTGAACCATGCTCATCTCTTCTGTAATGCCATGATTATGCAGAAGCCTACAGGCTGGAGGGAAGATTGGTTGTTGTGAGAGTCAGCCTGTGCTTTGGAGTAATGATCCTGTACTCATTTTTAATTCTCCTTTTACTTGCATGTATCTCACTGATTACTGAAGGTCAAGAGCTGACATGTTCAAGATCTTGGAAATTTTGGAAATAGCCAAATAGTTCTTCTTGAAGCCTAATTATTAGTCTTTTTAGAAATATTTTGAGGCAACCTCAAGACCAAATAATACTCTTTATTTTGTTTGTAGATATCGTCTGCATTAGTTTTGATCAAGAGGCAAAGAGCCACTAATGAGGCATTCTAATTTCCTTAAATTTACAGTCCCTGGAGTCAGTTTGTCTGGATTTCTAATCCTGGCCCATCCTCTTGCTGTGTGATTTTAGGCAAGTTACTTTTCCTTTCTAAGTCTTAGATTCCCCCTCTATAAAATTGGAGCAAAAAATGGACTGATCTCAAATTTGGAGGATTAAATGAAAAAAAAAAAATGACATGGTTGGCTCGTTGCTGGGCACATAATATATACTCAATAATGTTAGCTATGATCATTATTGCTAATCAGATTTTTATTACTTTAGATTTAAAAGTAACTTATTTTGTGTATATGAAATAGTTTGGAAAGTAAATGTGTTTCGATTAAAACAAATAATAGTTTATTTTTCTATCCTTACACTCAAAGTGGGTGGTGTGTCAATGACCATCATTTTCTTGGTTCAGTGAGTACAGAAGCTTTTAGCAGTGGGGAGAAAAGTCCCTTAGAAAATGTATATCAGGTCACTGTTTTCCTGATGGATCACAGCAGGAAAATAGTTCTCACCTTAAAATGAAAGAACATTATTGACTCTAAGCTCTGTGGAAAAGGACACTTAAAAAAATAAAAATAAAAAGGCTTGATTACCTTTCTTAAATGAAAAAAGCAATACATGCTTTTAAAAATTCAAACAATACAGATGAATTTAAATTAAATATTAATGTGTCCCTTCTCACGATTAAATTTTGTAAGATTATAAAATTAATGCCCATACAATTTTAAAAAAGAAAGAATAATATAAACGGTACACAAACACTATATTAGAGGACAACTGAACTTTTGTTTTATTTCCAAGGACAAACACCTCAAACAATTTCATATATATGCTTCTAGAAATTTTTTTGCTTAGAACATAATTTTTCTTTTAAAATCACAAATGAAAATCACAAATATAAGACCTACTCTTCTGCACCTTGCATTGTTTCACCTAATGATATAACAAAGACTATTATAAATAAGCACTTACAGATTATCTTCCTTTTTTAACAGCTAAATAATATTTTGCTGCAGTCTCTATTTAACCAGTTTTCTTACGATGGTTATGCAGACTTTCTAGGTCTTTTGCTTTGTCAATAATCTTCAATGAGAATTAAAAAATTTGTGTATATTTATGAATATATGTGTTGTGCATTTGTGTGTATGTATGTAAATATATGTGTGTGTGTGTGTGTGTGTCTGTGTGTGTGTGTGTGGTGCAAGTGTCCTACAGCCACATGTAGGAGAAATTCTGATGCACATTAAAATTTTTGATAAATATTCCTACATTGTATTCCAAAGAGTTTCATCAGTGTAGACTACTATCAGCAGAGGAAGAGGTTGCCAGTTTCCCCATTCCTTTGCTAGCATTAGGTAGTATTATACTTTTTAATATTTTCTAATTTGATGTGAGGCTATAGGATCTTATTTCATCTTGCATTTCAAAAATTCAATGAGATCAATGTATATCAGGATAAATTCCTAATAAATCAAGATCTAAATATAAAACCGTATGTATATTAGAAGAAAACACGGGTGAATTCCTTAGTAATCTGGGAGTAGGGGAAACTAATTATGATTCAAAATCCAGAAGTAATAAGAGGTTGATAAATTTGACATTTGAAATAAAAAAGTATGAAGAAACTATCAAAAAGTGAAGTGATAAACCGAGAAAAAATATTGTAACTTTTGTTATAGATAAATAATTAATATCCTCTCTGTATAGATAGTATATTTAATGTCTGTTAGTAAGTTAAAACCTGAGTTGAAAATGACTAGATAGAAAAGTGTGCAAAAAATATGAACAGATAGAAAACTGAAAAAAAAAAACAAAACCAAAAACCTGCAAATGGTTTTGCTTAACTCATTCATAAGAGAAATGCACATTAAAACCTCACACAGCATTCTCTTTCTTCCAGATTAGCAAACATGCAGAGATTTGATAGCACACTGTGTGGGCAATGCTGTGGAAAAACAAGCAATCTCATGCACTGCTCATGGGACTACAAAGTGACACACCCCATATAGAAGGGATTTGATAGTATGTAATGGAATTACATATAAATTTATCCTTTGACCCAACAATCCCACTCTTTTGGACTTGTCTCCAAAGATAATCTGGGAAGAAATAACAAAATGACATATGCACAGGGCTGTTTATTACAGTACTATGGTGTGATAATGGAAGACTATAAATTATCAGATCTTGACGTCTAGATTTCATCTGGCTGGCCTTAAGTTTATAGGCTTCCAAACCTGTCCTGATATCCGAGATCAGGTATTGGCAATATTTGGCTAAAGTACAGATGATTTTCAGCTCCATATGGGGGTTAACAGTGCTGTGTGCCAAATCTCAAAGTAGTTGGCTTTTTTGGGGGGGTCCTCTCCAATTCTGTGCCTGTAAGTGTGGTGCCTTCTTACTGCCTTTCCCTTCCTTGGTCCATTCTTGTCCATCCACCTAGTCCTTTTCCCTAAGGGTTCTTCTGTAATATTGCTTTTTCCTCTCAGGCACTGGAGAACTTGATGTGAATGCTCTAAGTAAGGCAAGGCCATAAGGTGTTAACCTTCTCTTCTCAGATATTTAATAACCAAATCATCTACTAGTGGTAGTGTATTTGAACACTTACTTTGCTGTGGGTGATGAGGTTCTGGAAAAGCAGATCTTCTGGCATTTGATTTTTGTAGATGGTGCCACTCCAAGGTAGACATGCTAAGCTAACTTATTTCTTGGTTTGAATTCATTTCACTCCATGTCCTACCCCCCATGTCAATGTTTGAAGTTAGGATATATCTTAAAATTGATAAGAACATGAATGTAATGTTTCACTTCTCCTGCAGAGCTGTTACAAAGTTGATAGTGTTTTTTATAGTAGATGGCATCTTAGAACCCAGGAGGTGTGTTCATAAGGGGACAAAACATGTAATCAGCATTTTTTATTGGAAAATAGCCGTACACTATTTTTCTCCTATTTTCCTTTTATATTGAGTTTGTTTTCTGTGTTAGTAAAAAAGGGCCTTTGCTGCATGATTGTGAGTTGGTATAGAGCAAACAAGCACTCAAAATTGAGAAAGGAAAATGAAAAAGTGTGGCGGGACATTTTATCCCCCTGTTAACAATACTAATATTTATACATATATCTTTCCTGAACTCTGCATTTAATATAATTTTTTTTTACTCCTATTTCAAATACTTTCTTCTCTGCATTTCTGTGACACCATACTCCCTAGTTGTTATGCTCTTTTCGGCTCCTCTTTTTCAATGCCCTTTTCTCATCTCAACTTCTCTACTAGACCTTTGAATGACCTATTGTTCTTTAACTTTACTTTTTTCTCTTTTTCCCCCATCTATAGCCTCTCCTTAGGGGAACTCATCTAGTCCTATAAATTCAGATATCTTCTCTAGAGTTTCGATTTTCCCATTTGTGTCCTTAGCCTGAAAGACTCCCCTGAGCTTAGGTTTCATATATACAAATGGCTGATTGGTATGTCTAGTTGGATATTTAGTAGGGATCTCAAATATAACATGACCGAAAACCCCTATTGATTCTCTAGTCCCCAGTTTATTTCTTTCCAAACCCTCACCATGACAATAAATGGCACCACAATGAACTGATGCTCAGGCCAAAATCCTTTCCATGTTCTCAGGAATCCTGTTGATAACCACTTGCATGACTCATATCTAATCTCTCAGTGAGTTCTCTCGATTTTGCCTCCATTCACTTCTCACTCTTACCATTGCTGTAATTTCAGTCCAGGTTACCACAGTCTTTCACTTACTTTTAAACCCGTGTGTCCACTTCCAACTGGTAAAGACAGTAGTACCCCCCACTGTCTTTAATTTTGCCCCATCTATAGTCTTGTCTTTACAGTTCTTCCAGAATGGTCTTTTTGAAGTAGAAGTTAGTTCATCCTTGAAACCCAGTGGTGACGTCTTGTTATACTTCTAATAAAATGTAAAGTTCTTGCCAACCTAATCTGGTTCCTGCCTGTCCCTCTGACCTTTCTCTCCCTACTCTCCCTATATTTAATCTCACTTCTCTCTGTTACTGGAACACGGCAAGCTTGGTCCTATTTCATGGCTTTTATTCTTGTATCTTCTCGGAAAGCTCTTTCTTCCTATCTCTGCAGATTCTTTCCCATTATTTAAGTCCCAATTCAGATTTGAACTTCTAAGGGAGACTTATTTTGACCAGCAACCCCCCTCCCTCCCCGATTATTCTTTGTCCATTAACCACTTTTATTCTTTTATTATCATTGACCAGTGCCTGAAATTATCTTGTTTCCCTGCTTTTTGTTATTATCAGACTTCCTCCTTAAGACTATAAACTCTTTGAGGGTAGAAACTCTTATGACAGCCACAGCCACAGCCACATCCAGGTTACCTAGAATAGAGCCTGACACATAGTAAATCCTCATTGTGTTTTGGTTGTTCAATGACTCATTTATGCTCGTAAATAGAAGTCTTTTGACAATGCTAAGTAAGATGCATTAACCAAAAACCAAGTTCGGAAATAATTGAATAAGAAACTGTTCATTGGACAAGAGACATTCTTTTTTTGAAGGGTGGTTAATAAAAAGTTAGGTAATTTTTGTGAGCGTTTTGGTATGTTCACAGGTTTCTTGTTGATTACAACTATTGGGTCACCAGCATAGCATTCACTTTATTTTGAAAGTCAGTACATTTGAATATTGACAAAATTCTAGAGAAAGTAGAATGATTTGCTTTATTTATTGCTGAAGTTCTCCTTGAGAGGTCTTTAGATTTTTGATTGTTTGTTTGTTTCAAATAAATTTATAATCTCTCTTTTTATCATTAGTTAGCGGATATCTATGACTTTTTCTTGTCCGCATAATACATTACTCATAGTTTTGCTTCATCTTTCAAAATTCAGCATTTGTTCAGTGAACATTTAATGAATATCAACTGTGTACCAGACATAATAAGTGTTTTGGATATAGCTATGAATAAGGTAAAATCTCAGCCCGAAATATTTGTTAAATAAATTGGTGACTTTCTTGAAACTTATTTTAGACTATTAGTATGACCTTCAGAGCTGTAAGATGTTGGTAGAAGTGCCATGTGCATGTGGTCTCACACATTATTTCTCTATCATTCTTATTGTACTTACTAGTGTTCCATGGCTATTTGGATGTCTGTTCTTTGCCCATCACTGCGTTAGGTCCTGGACTTTCACAGAACAGCAGATAAAAATGTTGTCTTCAGTATCTCATAAATAATGATAAAAACAGGCTGGAAAATAAATCATTTTAATGCAGAATCATAAAGTGCTAGAATAGTCTATGCACAATCTGCCATGGGAGTGCAGAGAAGAGGCATTTAACAAACTTCAAGCTGAAACCGAAGGATGAATAGGAGTTAGGCAGGTGGATAGGCAGATGAAGGGGTACATGAGTTGTCATTCTGTAAAGAAAATGAAGGTATTTTAGGAGCACAAACTAGCGCAAGCTTTAAGAACTCAAGGTGGTTTGCTGTGGCTGGAGGGACAGATGAACATAGGGATAAATGAATATTGAAGTTGAGGTGGCTAGATCTGGATAGGCCTCGAATATCAACATGCAATCATTGGAAGATTGTAAGAGTACTATGATCACACTGATATTAGAGGAATATCTTTCAGGTGGCATTGTGGGGAATAGTTTGGAGAGAACTAGAGGGGGTAGGTGAATACTCATCATCTCTGAGTTTGAGCAAGGAAGTGATGTGATTAGATTTATGTTTTATAAAAGACTACTCTGGCTGTTGGGTGGGACATATACTATAGATGGGGGAGCTATGAATGGGAGAAGTGAGATGAGTTAGAAAGTATCATAGTATTCAGCTAATGTATAGTAAGGAGCTTTCCTTACCTCTTTAGCATTTCAAGAATTTTTGGATTTGCCTCTTTATAAAAATATTTAATTATTTTTATAATAAAATGTTGGGAAAAACATTTTTGCCAGGTTTCTAGAAGCTTCGATGTGCTCATTCTCCCTCTCATGTAATGTTCTCACTTGAAACTATCTTCTCAGATAGAAGTTGTAACACAGACATCTGTATGTCCTTTTAGTTGTTATGTCTTTTGACAGCTTCTAATCTTACTGAAATACCATTGAAGGTGCTGTAGTTTTCAATTTTGGTTTTCCTTTCACTGTAGTAATCCTATTTTAATGTGTAAATTCTTCTAGGCAGCAAGGTAGTTGGAATAGCATCAAGCACATTAGGCATTTATAAATTCATTTTTATAAATATTATAGATTTAGGTGATTTGTTGCATTGCTAGTGAGTTTATTATGGTATATAACAATATTTAATCAAATTGTTGAGAGAAATAAAAGCCTCACTTTGAGGTAAATCTTTAACTTTTCAGGGAAGACATTATATTTTTAATAACTTCTCAAGCTGATAATACATGTGCTTGAAAAATATTAACATGCAGCCCCCAAAGAAGCAATTTCATATTCAGAGGTAGGATTAGAGCAGTTTCACTTTAGTTTTTAGAAGTTATTAAATTTTCTCAAGTATTAAAAATCTAGGAAGTAAATGCTGATCTTCTTTATATTTTAAATGGAAGGTTATACATTTTAATATTTCTCATGAATATTTCTATATTATAGCAGTTACCTACTATATTGTAATTGCCTGTTTACTTGATTCTATCTGCTACATCTGTTCTGTTCTCCCCCAGCAGTTCCAGTGCCATCTGAGTAAGCATTTGGATATTTTTGACTGATTGTGTTACTTTTTCGTATTCATTTTTTTAATAGAAAATGCATCAGAAGCAGATTTATGGCTCCTGAATAGTTGTACTGTAAAAAACCCTGCCGAAGACCACTTTAGAAACTCAATTAAGTAAGTAGAAGTTGATTTTTTTCTTATTCTTTGTAAGTGACGTGAGAGTTAATTTCAGGAAATTAGTTTTTAAAAGATTGCTAATATACATATTCAGTATGAATTTAAAAAGTATGTGTTGGACTCCACCCTCCCCCACCTCCTTTATTCCTCCCCTACCTCCTTTATTCCTCCCCTACCTCCTTTATTCCTCCCCCACTTTCACCCCTGACCTATGGATGTTGCCGTTTCCCCTTAAGAACTGTATCTCTGAAGGCAGGGCGTCCCCTCACACGCTCACGGGGTACACCCGAGGGCTGGTGCACTCGGAGTATGGTCCGTGGCTCCACCTTGGGCGTGAACCTAGGACCTTCTGCATGTAAAGCACACGTGCTAACAACTACACTATGGAGCCACCCCCCATGTTGGACTTTTGAGATTATATTGTTTTGAATTTATATGATGATGAAACTTGAATGTAGACTTTTCCAGTAGGTGATTTGAGTATTTGTGAAGTTAGCTAATAGGTGGTTTGAGTATTTCTTAAGTGTAAGTATTAATGATGTTCTCTTCTAGGGCATCCAGTACATACTTTTTAAAACTACCCAAAAGCAGTCCTTACTTCTTTTCACTTACCTGCCCATTAGCACTGTTCTAGATGCTAGTAATGCCTGGCTCTCAAGAGAAGTACAGTTTGTTGAGGGAAATGAGTGTCTGAGTCCTTGGTTCTTAACTTTGTTCCCTCAAGTTAAAGTGAAACAAGTGTTTTTTTTTTTTTCCACTTGTGCTCTGAATCTTACCCCACCCACCTTCTTAGAAACCTCAATTTATAAGTTATTTCCTCATTCTCCTATATCTTCAACCTCTCCAAACCACTGGTGCCTTTTCCTCGGTATTTATACATGCTCAGGTTTAATCAGCCCCCTGTATCCATTGTACCCCTTTTAGCTATTGTCCTGTTTTCCTTCTTGTCTTCCCAGCCACACTTAAAATTCTTCATTTCCTAACTTCACTCTCAGACTCATTCCTCTCTCTCTGCAAATGGCTATATTGTGAATTATATATATATAAAATATATATATATTTATGAAATCTGTACAGCTTAAATAATAATAATAAACTTAACACCCATATGGCTACCACAGAGCATAAGAAATATGACGTTGTCAAGACCTTAGAAATCCTCATGTGTCCCTCTTTCAGTCATACCCTAAAAAGTAATTTTTATTCCTGACTTCTGTGAATCATTCCCTTTTATTAGTAAATTTATCACCTATTAAGTGTGTCTCTCAACAATATGTTGTTTAATTTTGCCCTGTTTTGGATTTACTTATTGGACTTCTGCTGTTTGCATTCTGAGATTTGCTTCTTTTCCTCGGCATTGTGTGTGTAAAATAACTCTGGATATTTGTTGCTTGAGTTTGCCACAGTTTATCCATCTTATTGTTGATAGAGTTTTTCCCAGTGTTTTTTTTTTTTTTTTTTTTTTTGCATGAACACTGTTGCTATGAATTTTTGAACATGTTTTCTAGTGCACAAGTGCAAGAGTTATTTTAGGGTATATACCTAGGAGTTGAATTATTGGATCACAGATATGTGCATATTCAAACTTGAGTAGGTAATGGCAAACCCTTTCCCCAGATGCATGTACCAGTGTTTACTTTCACCAGTAAAAGATGCGTATAGTTGTTTCAATTCTCGCTGATACTTGATGTGGTCAGACTTCTAAATTTTGCCATTCTGGTGGTGGAGATGGTATCTGATGTGGTTTTAATTTGCATTTCCATGATTACTAATGATGTTGAACATCAATTTATGTTTATTGTCCATTTGGATTTTCATTTTTTTCCTGAAATAGCTTTTAAAATATTTTTTTCCATCATCTTTTTATTATTTATGGGACTACAGTATATGTTTTCTAGTTACTAATTCTTACATGTTACACATGTTGCAAATATCAACTGTGGCTTATCTTTTCACTTTCTTTAGTGGTATCCTATGATGTTGATTAATTCTGGTTTAAAATTTGTTGGTCTTTTCCTTTGGGTCCCTGCTATTATTGTTTGAGAAACCTTTCCTTACCCTGAAGTTATTAAGATATTCTCCATTATTTTCTTCTAGAAGTTTAATGATGTTTATTTTTTACATTTAGGTTTGTAATCCATCTGGAGTTGACTCTTTTTTTTTTTTTTTTTTTTTTGGCATGGTACCAGGAAGAGGGTCTCACTTTAAGTTTTTTTAAAATTATTTTTTTTCCATGTAGACACCAAATGTTCCAGTATCTTTTATTGTTTTGTTTTTAAAAACCAATTGTTTCTCCTTTTATCTATGTATTATCCACTCTTATATGATGTGTCTATAGATGCTTGGGTCTGTTTCTGGGCTCTCTATTTAGTTATACTGACCCATTTATTATGGCACTCATTTTACACAGTCATAATTAGTATAGATTTATATTTGAGAATGTTAGTGCCTTTCCTTTTTTAAAACTTTGCTTTGCCCTTCCATATAGGTTTAATATTAGGTTTTAAGTTTCAGGAAGGAATATCATTGACTTTGATTTGAATATTGTGATTACATGGAGTCTCTTGATGACTTTGAGAGAATTGCTACCTTTACATTTTGAGTTTTCCAGTCCTTGAATAAAGTATTTAGTTCTTCCTTGACTTTCCAAGGGTTTATAATTTCTTCATGTAGCTCCTGTGCACCTTTTAGATTTTTTCCATGTAATATAGATACTGAATTATTCCAATATCATTTATTTTAAAAAAAAATCTATTTTTTCTTTTTGTCTGTGCAGTTTTTTTTTTATCTTTATACTATTATAAAAGGTAAATTAAAAAAAAAAAACCACTTCATTTTCTAACTATGTTTACTCCCTTGGTCTCAGAGAATTCTTGCAGCAGTGTGAAGGATGGTTGAGTATAAAAAAGGATATAGATTAGAAGTCCATTTAGGACAGAGTTACAATAGTCCAAGTACTGATGGCCTCATCTCAGGTGGTAACGTTCAGAGTTGAAAGGAAGAAGTTGACTTGAGAAGGAAAAATTCTTTATACTTCCAATATTGTTGAATATGACTCCTAGATCTCTGATTAGAATGAAATAGCGAATTCCAGAAAGGGAATTTAGTTAGAGAGAAGACATGCTGTATCTGAAGTTACAGCTAAATATTGCAATAAAATAATGGATAATATTCGATCTTTGTCAGTTGTCTTCTATGTGGCAGGTGTTCAAAGTGCTTTACATTAATTGAATGCTATTTAGCTTAATTTTTGCAGTCTATCAAATTGTATATTTCAATTTTATTTCTAGTTTACAGATGAAGCAGCATCTGTTTTACAGATGAAGTTCTCTTAAGGCTGTTCAGTTCATAAATGGTGCAGGTGGGATTTTAACCTAGGCAATCTGACTAGAGTATATATTTAACCATTTTATTACAGTGCTTCCCAGATAAAGATGTCAGGTAAGCAGTTCCAGAACTGAGGCAGATATCAAAGAGATCAACCTTATGATATAGATTTTATATTATTCTCATAGAAGTGGTAGTTGAGCATGCTGGCATCCTCAACTCAGAAATTATAGAAGGAGCTTGGTGAGAGGTAGAGGAGAATGGTAGTCGCGTGAAATGGGACAGGGGAGTTAGGGTCATGTTTAGGAGCAAAAGAAGGAGGAATTAAACAGTGAGCAGAGAATGATGTTTACCATATGTTGCTCATTTTCAAAGAATGTTTTATATTTTATGAGAAGTCTGTTGTGTTCTCAGATTTTTTTTTTCTTATAAGAAAGGTAAATAAGATATAATGCTACTGATGCCCCCTAAGTACAAATCTCAGAGAATTTAGTTTCTGTGATTATCAGTTCTATAATTCAATTAATAGATAGGCTTTGAGAAGTTACTAAAAGTTTAAAAACTTAGATATAAGTTGTGTCAGTGGGTTTTGTTATGTATATAAACTGTGTTGTGAATTTAGATCGGAATAATGATACGGTGTTTGAATGATAAATTGAGGTAACCACATAAGAAGAGGTGGTCATTTTAACAGTACAAAGCTAGTGGAGGCAAGCACAGGTTCCTTTAATGTACTATTCTGCTTGATTGAAAGAAAAATTAAAAACAATATTGTAGATGATTATGTTTTTAAATGGCTTTGAAGGCTTTTGATCATTATAATTAGTTCTTGTTAACACCTAAGCTAACTTTTGTTTCCAGAATAAATATAACCTTGTAAAAAGCACAATGATAACATTGAGAAAATGTCAAAATCAAGTGAGTTTTATACATTTAAAGATTTTCAGTGATAGATTACTTGCTCTTGTCAACCATTTTTCTTTATTTAGATGCCTTTCCCCTTGTCATCACTATCTTCTAACAAAGAAAAAGTGAAGATGAATAGTTCATACACTTATACCTTAAGTCATGCTATGGATTTGTCTTCTTCTCTAGCTCTATCCTTTCCTTTCAGCCACCTCTCTTGTATGCTTTTTCTTTCATGATAGTGAGACAATATTTAAATTCAAGGAGAGTCTAATAGGGTGTTTCCTCTCTCTGGTTTTGTTGCACCTAATTCCTTATGCTCAAATTCAAAGATTTACAAGGATGGGCTGGGACCTGTATTTTCTAACCAGAGCCCTCTACAAATGATTGCTTCACTTTCCTACTTATTTTTGGGTGTTTGTCATCTTTTCTGGTCATATGCTCTTTTTCTCTTCTAATATATTCTTGGATTTAATAATTGTATGCCTTTAATTCCTTATCATCTCATTTTATCTCTCTTGAGACACAAGGCAGTAGACCATCTTGTTTTAACTGAAGTAAAGAAGGACAACTTTGAGGGATTTACTGTTTTCCATGTAATTAATACAATCTTATTGATTAAGATCCATGAATTGTGAATTCCTGATAAGACAGCCATGGATTTTAGGGAAGGGTAGGTATTTCTCCTGGTGATGGGTGAAAGTATTAGTTTTATAATTTCACAGTATAAACAGTATTGGGAGGAGTATTGTTTAACCTTGGTCAGAGAGAATATTGGCTTCAAATTACTTGGAAATCTTCATTTCCAACAAATCATTCTATCTTTAAATAATTCCTTAATCTAGTTGAATTACATGATAGAAAATGCATATCTATATTAATCTGTAGCCTGTACTGCCCAGTACTTACATGTTAATCTAATTATTAAAGTTTTACAGTGTTTGTATTATAGATATTCAGATTGATAAAGGAGTAGGAGTTTTAAATAGCGAAAATGGAATTAAGAATGATTGTTTTGGCTGCTTTTGAACTCTGAAATCTTAAATGCTATTGCCTTTACTGATTTTGAAAAAATTGCTAATGAGCCCCATGATTTGTGGTGGCAGCCTATTGGATGCATCTCTTTCCTCTTGAGCATTTGCCAGTTTCCCTGTCTTTGTTTTATCCATATACCAATTTGATTTAGGCATATGGCCTTTAACTTGAGGGATTCTTGAGCAAACAAAGATGTTTTTGAAAGAGATCAAAAGTTTCAAAAAAAATAAAATTTGCTCTTAATGAGTGTATCAAATAAGGAAACTCCTTTAGTTAATGCTTTATAGAAATGTGGGATCTTTTCCATGCCACCTAAAGAAGGTCATTCAGAGGCTGGTGAAAATAAACACATCTTGTGTGTTCTATATAAATTAAAGAAAGAATAGCCAGCTTGCTTTGATCATGGACTGTCAACCTCTGTTTGACCTTGTACGTTATTAACCCAAATGGGCACTGTGGTTTAGCCATACTGATAGTAGATAGGCAGGAGTCAGTAGTTCTCTGAACCACCTTTGCCTGTAGAAATAAATAATAATGTTGAAGTTCTGACTGAAATTACAAAGAACAAGTGGAAATATATGGAGAAATACACAAAGAAGAAAAGTATGTGTTGAGACAGAGGATGCCTGCTTTGTATCATATTTTATGTCTGTAGGAAAGTTCCTTATATAGCATTTTGTTGATTAAACAAATTATTGGATGGCCATTTCTGTTGTGAAAAAAAATTTTTTTTTGCTTTATAGATTTAACTTTGAGTTTTTCCTTGTAAATCGAAGTTGGGGAGGTATTAGAATATTATTTTAACTTGAATTTGTAAAACAAGTTTACTTCAAAAAAGCTGAGTTATTAAGAACAGAGAAGTGCTTTCTCTCCTACCATTTACACTTCCTCCTACACATTTACACTTTCTCCTGCCATTTCTCATCTGGTTACATTGTTTAGATACTATCCATATGCTGATTACTCCCAAATTTCTGTTTCTGACCCTAGTCTCAGAGATCCAGACTTTTGTATCCCACTGCTTCCTGAACTTCTCCATTGAGGTAACCCATTGACATTTCAATGATCCTGTTAGAACTTCTTCATTATCTACCTGACCTTTTCCCTAGCTAGTGTTTCCATTCCTATTGCTCATCTTGTTTGGTTGCATAGTTGTCTACTAGAGTGGATATTTTCCTTTATTCTCTATTTCTCTCCCATTCTTTCTCTAGCCTCAAGATAATTCTAAAATATCTTTTCCTGCTTCTGCTTTTTCCTTTCTCCTTTTTCTTTTTGCTCAATGTTATTAATGTTTTATGACATGGTAATAAAATGTTCCTCTTAGAATCTGCAGTGAACCACTGTGTTCTCATGTTTCATCCAGTTGTCATGAACCAGACCCATATCTGTAGAATTTAATCCTTTCTTTCCCTTCCTATTGCTGATGTCTTAGTTGTGGTTCTCATTATCTGTTGCTTTTAATATTACAGTAAACTTTTAGCTGGTTCCCAGTTTCTTTTCTGTTTTAGTTTATGCTTTTCTCTAACTTTCGTGCCCTGTAACTCTTCCTTCTCAGCTACATACAGATATAATTTCTTAGTGTAACAATGTCTTTTAAAAAAATCTGTACTTAGCCTACCTCTCTGACCTCTTTTCTTGCCATTCCTCCATAGAATTTTACTTCTGTCCTAAATTATATGATTTTTCAAACATAATGTGTTTGCATGTTTTCTTCTTTTTCCTTGGAATATGCTCTGCTTTCCTCCACATGCATACATATGTGTATGTGTATGCTCTCCCCACCTCACATATTCCATGTAATCCTGCCAGGCAACCTGTTCGTCTTTTGGAACTCATATCAAAGGTTATCTCCCTTCTAACTCCCACCCCTTACTGCCAAGGTCCACAGAGGTAATCACCCTCTGTTCTGTGCTCTACTTTATCCCATACAAACATCTATTGTTGCATATTACATTTTATTATTTGTTTACATATTTGGCTCTCTATTAGATTGTGAGTCTTGAGGTCAAGTATTGACCTCAGGAAAATCCTTTTTTATGGAGTCTTTGATCCTCTGACTCTACCATGTAATAATGTTCCTTTTCTTGGGAAACAGATACTATTAATAGAATAAGATTGTTCGTCAACTGTTTTAAGAATGGTCTCCTGAGGTCCTTGTGAATCTCTTGTCAGAAATAGGCTGTATGTTTGTTAAAAAAAAAAAAAAAAAAAAAGAAAGAACATTTTTTTAACATGTTGTATTTAAAGGACCCTCTTTTTTTAGAAATCATGCTGTTTTGCTTTTTATGTTTTGTTTATGAAGTAGGAAGAAACCTGCCCCTTGTTGTCCTAAACGAGAAAAGAAACCTGTTTGTCACTGTGGGTTCACAGTTTCTTTCAAGAGGGAAATAGTAAGAGGGTTAAGAATTCTCTCTTCTTGGAGGAGTCACTTGGTCATCCTAGCAGCAGCTTAGCTGTGAATGGTAGACCCTGTTTTTCCTGGCAAACTAAGTGAGCTGGGCCAGCTTCAGGACCTTAGCCATTAGATTAATTGAAGCATCTCATCTTGAGTGAGAGGGTAGGAATGGTGTAGATAAAAACCTGGTTGTGTTCGACCTAGAGTCTGACACACAACTGTAATTATTCAGTACATGTTTGTACAGTTAGGTTGAACCAATTCTTCCATTCTTTGGGGAAGAAAATTTAGCATCATTTTTGTCATCAGTGCTTCAGCAAGTCATTGTTAATGTATTTTATGCTAAATATATTATAAACTATATAACTATATTAATATAGCACTAGTTTTACATTGAGTATTGCCTAGCTTTAGATGAATGAGCAAAAAAATCAATATGACAGTTGTGGGGGAAGAAGTAGAAGTGTTGGAAACGTTAGCTTGGTATAGAATCTCTGTGAGAGGGGTCAAACAGTAAGATCTGTGTGGACAGTGATGTGGTCTTGCTTGTTTACTAAGGGATCCTCGATCTCTAGCACAGTACCTGGTAAGTAGATGGCACTGCATTCATTATTCATTAGATCAAAGGCTGATTTGATGAAGACCAAATTTCTCTGGATAAATTGCTATTTATGTGTTAGGTCTTCTTATGATCTCTGTATGTGAATTTATATTATTCAAGTCTTAAGTCATGGTTCTGTTTAGTCTGCTTTCTGTTGTTGCTAGGACTTTAGTATTGTTTTTTTTTTTACAACGATACTAAACCCCAGCTAGTCTGGGGTTAATAATGGTATTGGAATAGCATGCTTTCTGGACACATAAATGAAGAACTCTCTGTTGATTCCTAAAGTGAGGGATGAGAGTTATATAATTCATAGTAGATTTCGACCAGTTTTCTTTTACAGGCTTTAGTTGCTTGCCCCCTAACCATGGAAAAATATGGAGATGAACGGGAATGCAAGGAGATTATTATGTGACATGTCCCAGTGAAAAGTTTGATGGGAAATAAAGGGGAAAGTATATTTGAGGGTTGAATTCCTGGTTGGCTTTTAAAAAATGAAGGAATAAATTTACAGTTGAAAGATTCTTAATTTGCAAATCAGGAACAGAGAAAGCAGTTCAGAAGTCGTTTTAAAATGCAAAACTGAGTTTTGTGGTTATCTAAAATCTTTTAGGAGAATAGTATTTTGCATATTTCATGATTACTGTTACATCAACAGTTGCTTTGTTTTGCCATTTTAAGCAAGAGAGAAGTGAAAGAGGTCAGTGTATTATGTACTGGCAACAGCTGGCTGATAGCACTGAATACTTATGTAATTAAATATATGTGTTGGCTGTTGTCCTAACAGCTCTGTAGGTGGAGGCCCCAGAAAGCATGCAGAAACTTGCTTTAGCAGGATTAAAGAAGAAATCAACGTGATCTAAGACTCTGTTTTCAGCCAAGAGTGATTTCCTATTGTTTTGTTTTGAAAGAACTTCTACTTATTCTTGGTGTGTGTGTTTATACAACAGCAGAGAAAAAAGACTCAGGTTTTTTTTTCTCCTCTTTCTCTGTGTGAAAAACTTAATCTTTCTTAATTTTTAGTCAGTAGTGTTGTTTAATAACTGATAACAAATGAAGTAAAAAACATATGACCTTTAAATCATAGGATATTATACTAAAATATTAACTGCTTCAATTCCTTGTGGACGTTTTTGGTTTTAGGTGTCCTCTGGGCCATATTTAAAAGGTTACTTGATATTAGACTACATTATGGCATGGTTGTCTATGATCATAAAAAATTGGGATAGGAATGGCATAAATAAAATCTACAGGTAAAATGCAACTGTGTTTTTAGCTAAGAGCCTCCTCTGTGGATGCAAATCCTTTTCAAACTACCCTCTGTTTACCTGTTTTATAGCTTGAGGGCCGGCTGAAGCCTTCAAAGGCTCTGATGCCTGGATAGTACCTTTGTGGGAATTAGAAAAACATGCCAATCCTTGTAGACACAATTCAGCATGGCCCTGTGTAGCTGCCCCATGTAAACAACCCTGTGTTTTAATCATCTCTCTCTCTATTCTATTTCAGAGTTTCTTAGGGGCAGCCTCTATGCCTTCTATCTGTATTTCAACACTTAATATAGTGGTTGACAATGATAGTTGAACAAATGAATGCATCAACTTACACGTTTGCTTTCTCTATGTATATTTATCCTCCCTACTTCTTCCACCACCCTCCTCACCTCTGTCAAAACTAGTGTCTTCTTTTGTAGTTTTGCATAGAACTTTTTCCATATTTCTCATTCCTGTTAGATTGCGTTACTTAGAAATTAAGTTCAGGTGTCTGTCATAAAAAACCCAGAAGGTGGAGGTTTAAATAAGATAGGGGGTTTCTTTTTCTTTTTATAGTGCAAGGTGCATAGTTAGGAAGCTGCTGGCTTTGATCTACTAATTCAAGGATGTGAAGGCTAAGTCTCTGATCTTTCCAGTACGGTGTAAAATGTTTGCTACTCTCCAGCCATTCTATGTACTTTCCGAAAAGAAGGAAGTACTAAAAGGGATGATGTCATTTGTATTTATTCCTTCTTTAAAGGAGGAAGTTGCATCAAAACCCTGTGTTTACATTTCAATGGAAACTACTTTAAGTTGGTGTCTTTCTGGTACTGTAAGATAGTCCAGGCTTATCTTGTATTTTCCTTACCTTAGTCTTTTCATTGTGGGGGAATGGTATAAAGTATACTTTCTGCTATTGAGATGTCATTGCTTCTGGGCACTGTTAATGAGCAGAATTAGGTAATGTATATATATATACACAAACTTCTATATCTATTTCTGTATCTGTGTATGTATTTAAACCTATGAGGTCATACTACTCCCTGTGATTTTTTTTTGAAACAAATGTGTTCATTTAATGAAATAAGCAAAGTATTGAAATGTATCCATATTTACCAAGTTTTGTAAGTACTAGTAAGTCTGTTACTTAACTATTTTTGCTGTATTTTAGTGAAAACAAAATCCAACTCTTGTAACTGTGGGAAATTGATCTTAGAAATCCTTATTTACAACTACAGAATATATAAAACATGATGATATACTTTGAAAGCAAAAAAAATTTTTTTCAGTTACAGTTGACATTCAATATTATATTAGTTTCATGCATAGAGCATAGTTATTAGACATTTATATAACTTACAAAGTGATTTCCCTAGCACCATACATAGTTATTATAATATTATCGGTTATATACTCTATGCTGTACTTTACATCCCTGTGACTATTTTGTAACTAACAATTTGTACTTCTTAATCACTTCACCTGTTTTATCCATCCTCCCTACCTCCCCTCCCATTGGGCAACCATCAATTTGTTCTCTATATCTATGAATTTGTTTCTGTTTTGTTTATTTTGTTTTTTAGGTTCCACATAGAAATGAAATTATATGGTATTTGTCTGTTTCACTTATTTCCGTTAGCATAATACTCTCTTGGTCCATCCATGTTGCTGCAAATGGTAAGATTTCATTCTTATGGCTGAATAATATTTCACTGTATATATTTACTACATCTTCTTTATCCAGTCTTCTATTGATGGACACTTGGGTCTTGTTTTCTTTTCCATTCAGCCACCCTATGTCTTTTGATTGGGGCATTTAATCTACTCACATTTAAACTAATTATTGATAGCTATGTAGTTATTACCATTTTATTATTCAAATTTTTTATCTTCCTCTTCCTCCTCTTCCTCTTCTTCCTCCTCTTCCATCTCCTTTCCTCTTTCCTCCCTCCCCCTTTAAAATTTCTCGTAATATTGGTTTGGTGGTAATGAATTCCTTCAGCCTTTTCTTTCCTGGGAAATTCTTACCTCTTTTTAGATTCTAAATGATAGCTTTGCTGGGTAGAGTATTCTTGGTTGTAGGTCTTTGCTTTTCATCAGTTTGAATATTTTGTGTCAGTCCCATTTGGCCTGCAAAGTTTCCGTTGAGAAATCAGCTGACAGTCTTTTGGGGGCTCCATTGCAAGTCACTAACTGCTTTTTTTTTTTTTTTTTTTTTTTTGCTACTTTTAGTATTCTTTCTTTGTCTTTAACCTTTGGTATTTTAATTATAATGTGTCTTGGTGTTGGCCTCTTTGGGTTCATCTTATTTGGTACTTTGTGTGCTTCCTAGGATTCTGTTTGTTTCCTTTACCAAGTTAAGGAAGTTTTCTGTCATTGTTTTTTCAAATAAATTTTTAATTCCGTGTACTCTCTCTTCTTCTGCTACCTCTATGATGTAAATGTTGTTATGCTTGTTGTCTCAGAGTTCCCTTAAACTAGCCTGATTGATTGATTGATTGATTGATTGCTGTTTCATTTGGGTGTTTTCAACTACTTTATCTTCCAAATTGTTGATTTGATCCTCTGCTTCATCTAATCTCTTGTCGGTTCCCTCTAATGTATTCTTCATTGCAGTTATTCTTCATTTCTGATTCTTTTTTATGGTTTCTCTGCCTTTTGTTTAATGTTAACTGTCTTTCTGTTGAAGTTCTCACTGACTTCATCTATTCTTCCCCTAAGTTCATTGAGCATCCTTATAACCAGTCTTTTGAATTCTATATCTGGTAGATTGCTTGCCTCCATTTTATTTAGTTTTTCTTCTGGAGTTTTGTCCTATTCTTTCATTGGGAATATGCTTCCTTCTCTCCTCATTTTGGCTACCTCTCTGTGTTTGTTTCTATATATTAGGTAGGTCTCTTATGTCTCCCAGTCTTGGTAAGGTGGCCTTATGAATTAGGTATCCTTTGGGGCCCAGTCTCCCTGTTCATTTGAGCCTGGTGCTCTAGGTGTGTCTCTTGTGTGTGCTCTCCTATTGTAGTTGAGCCTTGATTTCTGTTGGCATGTCAGTGGGTGGAATTGATGCTCAGGGTGACCAGCTATTCTCAGACTGGCCATGACTATAGAGGACAAACTATTGTATGTGGACCCCACTGAGTGGGATTCGCTGTAGCAGGCCTCTGGTGCATGCTGAGTCTACCCTTTGGGTATGTCATTTGTGAAGCTAATTGGGCGGTGCTCTTGTGTGATCTGAAGCTGGTGACTGGGTATGTTGGTTCTGGTGCAGGTCAAGGTCAGCTGCTGCCTATGCCAAGTCCAGGGACACGTGGTAGGAGCTACAAAGTGATCTGCAGTTGATAGCTTGTCTGTGCTAGGCTTGGAGGTGCTTGGGAGAGGCTATGCTGCAAATCGAAGCTGGCCGCCACTAGAGCCAGGCTGGGAGACACTTAGCAAGAGGTACAGAGAACTCTGAGGCCAGCTGCTGCTTGTTTGGGGTTTGTGGACCTTTCAGAGATTTAAAGGGAGTCCACAGCATGGGTTGAGGCCTCCTGCTTATGAATAACAGCTGCTGAAAGAGGTTCAAAAACTTGCCTGTGTGCAAGTTTTTATGAGGTGAGTTCTTAAGGAGTCACCAAAGTTGGGTGAGTTTGATGGAGACTTAGATTTGGCCCCTTCCTGTACCTGCAGGCTGAGTTGGGGAAGGCCCAGCAAAGGAACAAAATGGTAGGGAGAACTCCAGCCCTTACCTTAAAACCAGACAGTTCAGTTTCTCCTTGTTTGTCCCTGGCACTTTTTGAGCTGCTGGGCAGTGCAGGAGCTCAGAGTGAGTGTGTCCATCAGTGAGTAAGTCCTTGTGCAAGCCCTTTAAGAAAGCCTGGGACTTCTAATCCATGTTGATTTTCACACCCAGATGTTGTAGAAACTCCTCTTCTGGCACTGATGGTCCAGGGAGCCGGGTGTGGAGCTGAGACCTCTTACTCCTGAGAGATGACCTCTGCAGCTGAAATATGCCTTCCAATTCCTAACGGCCACATACGGCTGTGAGACCAGCCTGTTTTTCATCTCTGCACCTCCTACTGGTCTCGCTGTGGCTTTTTTATATCCTTAGTTATAAGATTCTGTTCAACTAGTTTTTAGGTGGTTCTCAAGGGTGACTGTTCTATAATTTAGTTGTAATTTTGATGTGGCCGTGGTAGGAGGCTAACTCAGTGTTTATCTACTTTGCCATCATGACCAGAATTCTTCCTTTGATTCTGTTTCAACTGCAGAGGATTTATTTCTGGCCTTGTCCCTAATATGGAACTCCATTCTATAACAATGAGAAACACAACTCTCATTTTCCATAATGTATTTATTTGTTCAGTTCAATTAAATATATAGAGTGGTTTCAGAATTACTAACCCATCCTCCTATGAAAGACTTTTTCTGGTTAGAGTGTAATATTTGTTTTAAGTTCGTTTTTCTTTAATCTTACAGTATTTAGTCAAAATGCTGCTTTCCAAAGTTACTTAGCTTAGTTCTTTGCCACCCCATTCAATGTGGTTATGTTATTAATTTGTAATTCAATTAGCTTACTTTATTACCACTTGTAGTCCATTATGAATTCTGCCCACTTCCTCTCTGGTGTTAATTTTATTTGAATATGTGAAACATTAGCACAGTTCTCAAAGTCAGAAGTGTTACTGACTACTCATTCTTTTTACCATCCCCATTTTATTATTTCCATCTATCTGTCTCCTCTTAGCTTCTGGTTTATTCTTTTTTAATACATACAAATACAAGTCAAGTCATGATTTTACTATTTCTATCACGTGTTTTACATTTCGCTATGAGGAAGAACTGTTTTTTATCCCCCATTTTTTCAATTATTTACATTGATATAGACTAATGGTCATTTATTCTGAGTCATAAGCTCACAGAATAAATATATAGAATTCTGTATGCCAGAATCCTTATAGATTTTTAAGGTTTCTCTTTGTTTTTCACATAAATGATAACATATTGTTGATATTATTTCATTCTTTACTCTTTTGTGAAATAGCCTAGGAACTCTACATCAGTTGATAAAGAGCATCCTTATTTTTTTCTTGTGGCAGCCTATACTCCATTGAGTGCCTGTATCATGGTGTGTTCAGTTACTTTCCTATATGTGGGCATTTAGATTGTTTCCAATATTTTGCAGTTCTGAATAGTGGTGTAATGAGTAAACTTTTGCATGTATTATATGTGTATTGTTGGAGGTGTATCTCTAGGATAAATTTATCACTAGAAATTGCTAGGTTGAAAGGCAAGTGCATACATAGGTATTACCAAAATACCCTCCAAAAATATTGTCATGATTTGCTTTCTTACCAGCAGTGTATAAAAATTGCATGTTTCCTCTTAGCTCCTCAAATAGGATGTTGTTGTTGTGAGTGATTTAGAATATCCTTTAATATGTTCGGCTTTTCAATATCATTTTGTTAATCGTTTATGTGTTTTTCTTATTTTTCTTCAGTTGTCTCAATTTTTATGAATTTTTTATGTATCACAGATACTTGTGATGTATATCAAAAATTATATTTTGATTTTGCTTATGGTGTTTTTGGACATACAAAATAATTTGTCATTAAATTCATGAATTTTTTTCTTATTTTTCCTGGATTTTGAGTCATGGTTACTTTTTAGCCTTTCTGTAAACTGAGGCTAAAGTAGGGTAGCCCTTCTAGTTTTGTGTAAGTGCACACTGTGATGTTTGCATAATGACGAGATCATCTAAAGACACATTTGTCAGAATGTGTACTGTGCTAAAAGCAGCATGTGACTCTTTTATAACTGCATATTTTATATTTGCTGTGTTTCTCTAGGAGGCATTTTTTCTTTAAATTAGCAAAATGTTAATTTAAACAAATGTTAGGAACATTTGTATTTTTGTTCTAGAGGTTACCTTTGTCTTCATACTTCAATGGCTGTGTTTCTGTTACCTATTTATTCATTTACATCTTTTATGTTAGAGTCTAAATGGTATCCTTTAGTTTGGACTTTTGCTAACCAGTGAACTTATTTTATTTTCATTTCTTCTTCTTTTCTTTACAATTTTTGCATCATTTCTATTTCATAACAACAAGTAACATTTGTACATTAGTTTTCAAATTTGAAATTAATGTCCTCACCTTTATTTTGGTTTTAGATCTACAGTTACATGTATGAATAGACTTATCACTATTTTTATTTTTTTTGAACAATATTTTCATTTGAAGATTCACATGAATCATTTATTAATGGGGAAGAAATTTTTTCCTTTAATATTTTTATTTTTCAATTATAGTTGGCATACAATATTCTGTTAGTTTAAGGTGTACAGCATAGTGATTAGGCATTCACATAACTTACAAAATGATCACCCTGATAAATCTAGTATCCATCTGACACCGTACATAGTTATTATAATATTACTGACTATATTTTTTATGCTTCACTCTGTATACCCATGACTATTTTATAACTACTAATTTGTACTTCTTAATCTCTTCTTCCTTTTCACCCATCCTCCCTGTATTTCTTCATTACTGTCTATTAAATATTTATTAAATTTTAAATTGGATCTTTATATGGGATCATTTTGGGGTGGGCTAGTTAGGAAAGCTTTGTGAAGGCATAAGTCTTAATTTAGATTTCAAACGAATTCTACAATATTTATAGTAAGAGAAGACTATTCCAGACACAGCAGAAGAAAACTCATAATTCTTTTTTATATTATTTTCCTTGCCATTCCTAACACTACCATCCTGGTTCCAACCCCCTCAGGCAAGACTTGGATTATTAGTAGGAATGAAAATTACATGTGGATCATGTTATGTTCTGTTTGGAACTAGCTGACAAAGGGTTGATAATGATGAGTAGTGCTGTATAGAATAAATTAAATGAGTTATTTTTCCATTAGTAATTTGTGGATATGAGTAAAGTGAGTGGCATTGTTATCCATGGTGTAACTGACCTTGTAGATTAGACTACTGTCTGAGGAGGTCCTTCCAGCCAATATCTCTTATGTGTTGGACAGTGTACTAGGCACTGGGGATATGGGTCATGTCTTCAGGTATAAATAAGCTTATTTAGAGGAGAGCTTTAAATTCAGGTGTAATTAAATTATGTATTTCCAGAAAGGTGAATAAATATTGCTTCTGAAATTTATTGGAAGAACATCTTTTAGAATACAATGATGTTAACAGTGTTGATTTCTAAAAACTGTATTTTGCGATAAATATAGACTCCCAAGCATTGGTGATTTTTAAAGACATTATATTCGAAGTTAGTTATTTTTACGAATATGTGCCAAATTAAGGAAAACTAAGGATGAATTTTTTGACAGCAAAATCGTGGTTAGCAGTATTCGATTCTTTATGATCATTCCTTAAACCACTATTGTTCTAGGACTAGTGTTTTTTTTTTTTTTTTAAAGATTGTTAAAACTAGAATAAGTTGTCACTTGTTTGGAATTGTTCTTTCAATTGGGAAGACTTTGTTAAGACAATGTCGTCAGTCACTATATGATTCTCAATTCTGGTTGAAAGAAAATATTTATTTTCTCTATGTAGCTTTTTTAAAAAAGAAATTTGGCACAACAGGGCGGCAGTTTTGCATCAAATCTTAAGCCTTAAAAAACATTGAAAAATATAATTTAACAATGTTGGTTCTGTCCAGCAAGGCGAGGCGGTTTATAATGGGGCAGATTAAACCTCTGTGTTTTTATTTTTGTGATCCTACAAAGAGCTATCTTGTTTTATCATTAAAGTTTTTTGATATCATAATTTGATACCAATGATACTAAAGTATTTAATGCCAGAAATGAACAATCACTATTTTGTGAGAAATGAAAAAACAGATTAGGAAGGATACATGGTTTCAGTTTGTTTCAGTTTGTTTGTTGCATCACATTAGTTAAGCCTTTCTCCTGTTGGCCCATTTTACCTCAGTTGTTTCAGTATTGTCATGAATGCATTTACAGTTTTTTTAAAAAAGATGGCCTCTCTATGTAGATGAATCTCTATAACGAACATAATAGAAAGTTGTACTAATATCTCCTAAGCGTGATCTGGAGTTTAAAATGTTTCTAGGCAGCACCAGTCCTGTGAATGCCGACCTTTGGGAAATCCAGTTCTTTCCTACTGCTAATAGTGTGTCACTCCCATCCCCCAACCCCCATGAGTGTACAGGTTTGAACCAATATCTGCGTGAGTCTTAATTATATGTTCTATCCATTTACTGTGCTTTACAAATTTATTGAATTCCTTCTTTATGCCAGACATCGTGTTAGGGGCCAAGGATAAAAAAAAAAATCAAGTAAGGCAACCTTCTGTCTTTTATTTGATAGGAAACACAGTATGCTAGTTATTATTTCTGAGCCCCAAATCCAGCCTTCTTTGCCTTGCTTCTTTGTCTTACTGGAACTGGGCCCTGTAATAGTTCTCCTTTGATAGCAGCTTTGTCAGTAGAGGGTGCTGGAGGGAAATTGCAAGGTGATAAACAGCAGGAAAGCACTTCTCTTCTTGTTTTCACTGCAGGAGTCAGGTGTGGGTATGTGGAAGGCCTGATGAAGCTCATGTGACTATAAATCCTGCCTTTTTTGCAGTGACATTGCAGGCCATATACCTCAAGAAACTTGAGTTCTAACTGTTCCATACCGTTTGTCCTTCTCTGAGCTTCCATTTCTTTTATGACTGGATAACATTTATCTTTTATTATCTAGATCTAACAGCACTTCCTTCTTGAAGTCTTTCCTAAACTTTGAGCCCAAGTTACATTTCCTAACCTGAACTACTTTTAAGCATTCTATTTTTACCATAGTTATATTGTCCTATGTACAGTTGTCCCCCTGCCAATCCACAGGGGATATGCTCTAAGACCTTCAATGGATGCCTGAAACTGTGAATAGTACTGAGCTATCTATCTGTCATCTGTCTGTCTATCTGTCTGTCTGCTTGTCTGTTATCCATCCATCATCCGTCCTGTGTGTTTTTTCCTGTACATGCATACCTGCTTATGATAAAGTTTAATTTATAAATTAGGCACAGTGAGAGATTAACAATAATAACATAATAAATGTACTGTAATAAACATTACGTGAATGTGGTCTTTTTCTTTCTCAAAATATCTTATTGTACTGTAGTCACCCTTTTCGTGATGATGTGAGATGATCCAGTGCCTATGTGATGAGATGAAGTGAGGTGATTGATATAGGCATTGTGACGTAGTGTTAGGCTGCTATCAACCTGCTAATAAGGGTTACTTGAACACAGGCACTGCAATACTGCCACAGTTGCTATCTGATAACATAATTAGTAATTGGCATATAAAAGGTAGATATACTGAACAAAGGCACGATTCACATCCCTAGTGGGATGGAGTAGGATTATGGGAGAGATTTTATCTTGCTACGTAGAACAGCGTGCAATTTAAAACTTATGAATTGTTTATTTCTGGAGTTTTTAATTTAATATTTTTGGAGTGTGTTTAACTGTGGGTAACTGAAACTGCGGGTAAGGGCAGACTACTGTATTGTAATTTTTAGTTGATTTGTGTTTCTCTTCCAAAAATCTATGAGCTCTTGTTTATTTCAATATACTCAGTGCTTACCATAACCTCTCAAATGCTTACTGAATTAATTTAAATTTATTCCACTCTACCCCTTTCTTCTATGTAGTAAAATATTGCTTCTGAGGGAAATAATAACTTTTAATGAGTAATGCGTGAGGCACTTCTGTATATTTTGTCTTATTTAATCTTATTTCAACTTGAGGAAACAAGTACTCGTAGAGGGGTTGAATATCTTGCCCTCAGGTTTATATGGCTAGGAAATGATGGAGTTGGTTTTAAATTTGGGTCTGTCTCATTCCAAAGACCCTAAAATATTCAGAAGATATTACAAGTTAAACAAGTTTTTGTATGTTTCTCTTTTTTTATGTTTCTGTTTATTTTCATTATATAGTTAACATAGATCCATAAGAGTAATCCAACATTTAGTTAAAAATTCCTACTTTTATTTATACTTAGAGATTTATCTGTTAGCAGAAAATTGCTTGTGGGTAGTGTCTTGTCCTCTTCAAAATGTTTCTTTAATCTCTCATAATGTTTTTTAGGGGAAGAAAATCACAGGAGGAAAAAACCATAATGTCTGTTTTATGACTATTGTATAAATCCACCTGGGGATAAATGGTATTTTCTTTGTCATTGATTGTTAAAGGTTTATGTTGTGATATTGATTTTCAAAGTCATAGTTGCTGTATCTCAGAATCATTCAGAACTGAATGATAAGGAATTCTGTTTTTATTGTGTAAGGCTTATGTTTTATAAGACTGATCTTAGTGTTAAAAAAATAGCTGATTTCCAGAAATATTATTGGTTGTTGATCCATAGACTTTTAAAACTATTATTGTTCCTTCCAAGTTATAAAAAAGTAGCTTGCAGATTGTAGAACATTTGGCAAATATGATGAAAAGTTAACTGTATTCCCATATGTAGTGGTTACCATGGTTAACATGCTGGCATTTGACTTTCCAATCTTTTTTCAGTATTGGTTTCTCTCTTATATAGAAGAAATTGTTTAATGCTATATTTGTATCCCACTTTATAAAAAGCACTTAGGTTTATTACATGATACAACATTACTTTTAAATGGCTGTGTAATATTTCATTTTATGGATATATTACGTACGTTCTTTGGCTAAGTACTTAGATTTTATTCAATTTGTCATTCACTACAATAAATAATTATACTATCAAATAAATGAACATTTTTGGGCATAAGTCTTTGTGTTCATTTCTGGAAATTATTAATTTTTTATGTAGGTCACATTTCTGAAGGTAGAATTTTGGGTCAAAGACTGAGAATTTTAGCTCTAGATTTATTTTGTCACATTTTTCTCTAGAAAAAAACGTATTCTTACAGAGACACATTTTTCCCTCATGTGCTTTTAAATTTATCAATTTTGTCTAGTTTAACGGGAATGGGGATAATGCTAATTGTTTTAATATGTATATCTTTGATTATAAGTGAAATGTAACATTTTTATATTTATTTGTGTTAGTTACTGTTTACAGTGTCTTTGTTATAGACTTCATAGTTTTCTGTTATATTCATTTGAGTTTCTTATATATTGAGAATCAGCTGTAAAAGAACTTTTAAAGTCAGAACTGCTTTACCATCCCTGTAAAAATGATAATCAAGAGTAAATTTAACGTTCAAATCTTGAGACAAGGTTTTGCAGATCTTATGTGAATTTATTTCATAATATTCCTGTGTACCCAATATTGTCTGCTTAGTACTTTCATCAGTGTTAAAAAAAGAAAATTGAGATTATGACATGCTATGATAATTATTTTGCTAATAAATAATGTTGAATATATTTTTAAAATAAAATGAGATGTATATTTCATGCAACAAATATTATACTACTGTATATTTTAAGAAGTTGGAAATATCAAAGGGAACAGGCAATAATGACTGAAATTCTTAGGACCTGTGAGTGGGTAAGATGTTTTATGACTCCCCCATCACAAGAGGTTTTTTGTGGCTCACATTTGGAAGCTGCCGTTCATTGTATGTCTCTCCTCTTTGGCTCTCTCCAGCTCTTCTTCCTGAATATTTGGACTAATTCCTGCAGAAAATATGAGTTCACAGTGTTGCCCTCTGGGCCAGGGCATCTCTGGGCCAGCAGACCCTGAGCAGCCACTGCTGCTGAGAGCAGGTGCATATGCAGATGGCGTGGTGGGGCCAGCCTGCCTTCTGCATGGTGGTGCTGGGAGAAGGTGATTGATAATACAGTTTACTCCACATAATGGTCTGAGGCAAGGGGATCAAGAGTACCAGGCTGAATGAAAGTCAGAACTGGCAGAGCAAACACACACACTTAATCTGTAGTTTTATTAAACTTCCTTATTAGTACTCCTAATCAGTGGCCTTGGTGCTTGCTGTTTTGTCCTCTTGTCTCCTCTCTTGCCCGGTATCTTTTGATGGAGGTAGTGATAATAGATACAGAAAGGGCTGAAAGCAGCTCTCCTGGGTTGGAGAAGGTATTCAGTCATCAATGTTTACATAAATTAGAGTAAACTCTGGGCAGTGTAAAGGGAGCTCATTATATTATGTACCCCAATCTGGCATTTGTCTTTTCTTGTAGTTGTCTCCAAAGTGGGGTATACCTATCACGAGGATAGATAAAAAAATGTATTGGGAGTTAAGGTTGGAAGAAAATACTAAAATCTTCATTTTTATCTAATTTTTTTAAAATTTCCATTTCTGTATGTTTTTTATAATGCATACATCATTTTTAATAGTAATATAAGTATGTAATTTATAAATACATGTATAAATTGGGTAGATACGTTCAGAAGTTTTTAATTTTTAACTTTGTGTACAGCATGCAGTTTTATATTTTCTAGGACTTTGTCTTGTGGGATTTGTTGTATAGGTATGACAGCTTTTACTTAGTCTTAATACTAAGAAATAAGAATATTAACATAAGATTACTGTCTATTGATTGAGTTTTTTTGTTTGTTCGTTTGTTTCCCTCTGAGTAAATCAGGCTTAATAGAATATACAAAGGGCATGAAGTCGAGGACAATTTTCACTCTTTTTTGGTGGTTGGGGGGCAGGATTTTATTCTGAATTTTAAAATATCAAAATAACAATACTTTAGAGATGACTAGTATAGAAGTATTCTCAGTTTATTTACTCTTAGAGTTCACCTGGAGTTTTATAACTGTTTTAGGAAGCTTTTTGTTTGGAGCCCCAAACATCATGAGATCTTGTGAATTCTGTCTACAACTAATAAGTGTAATGATAATAATTTATCTCTAGGTTTCTTCATCTTAATTCTTTTAAATGTTTGTCTATAATGTTTAAAACCAATCTGGGTTTTTAATTTAGTATTACATAGAATTTCTGTCTGGGTCACAGACGGGTTAGTTATTTTTTGGAACTTTGAAATTTCATTATTCTTGTAGTTCAAAATCATCAAACCATGAAACCACTAGAGAAAACTTGCTGATGACGAATTTCAACTATGAGAATATATAGTAATTATCATTTTTGCATTTTTTCTCCCTTAGGATAAGTTTTTTTTTTTTTTTGAGGTTTGATTTTTAGTTTGTTGTTGTTGTTAGCAGTCTAGAACCTAAGGAAGAATAACCAAGCCTTTTGGATAACTTTGGAAAATCAATATATGAGGGGTCATAATTAAGAGAAGATGGGAGATACTAACAGTGTTAAGAAGTTGAGAGCCAGAACTGGCTCCAGAGCAAGCGATCACATCTCAGCTGCTGTCAGAGGGGGTGGCCCTTCATATTCTAAGGCAGCCTTTCACTTTTCTTCCTCCCTTCTCATTTACTTGACAAATACATTTTTAGTGTACAGATATTTACTGTCTTTTCCAGTCGTCAGAAATACTAACCATTTCTGGTAATTTACCCAGTTGGAATAAGGTAATTCTTGTTATTCAATACCAGGTCACTGAAATCCTTTTGAGGCTAAACTTTTAGAACTATCAGCTATATGAACTTTTTGTATGTGTTTTATGAAGAGGAAGAATAGTCACTTTCCTCCTTCCCAGAAACATTTGTCCTTTGAAGAACAGGAGAAATGACTGAATTATCTTTCCAGATAGATGTGTTCTTCTAGGGACAAATGTTCTGTACTTAGTTCTTCTTAACTAATATACTTCATCTCCCTAGCACTATGCACAACAGCAGTCTTACTTTTTTGCCCCTGAAAGGTCAGGATCACAGGAATACTTTTGCCTTCTCTTGTCATGTTTCATCCATTTAATGAGGATGATTAAAGTCTAATACTAAAAGCTTTGCATAAGGCTTAGTTATACTTGAACTTGGGGTTGCTTACCTCAGAAAAATCTGTGGTTTGAGTAACTTGTAAGTTGTCTTACTTGCTATGAGTCTTACTGAGATCTGGCCAGCTCCTTTCATAAGAGTCAAAAGTTTTTATTCTGGACGCAGAAGAATCTCTTTAATTCCACAGAAGGAGAAGAGTGGACATCTCTACCTGTGCATCAGCTGTCATTCTTTGAGTTGTGTAGAGATGGTTCTAGTCCCACATCTTTTGCATATTCTCCATGTTTATATTAATTTTATTATGAAGCATCAACTTGGCAGAGGTAACATGGACCCATTGCTACATTGATGCCAAGGCTAAAGAAGTCCCTTCTCCAAACAGGCCACGAAGGTAATGAAATATGTCATAACCCCAAAGTACTGAAATACATAAAAACCACAGTAAAGACTGTTTTTACCACTTTTCACCTCTAGTAAAAAAGTAGATGATGTTTTTAAGACCCTGTAGAATGCAGAGCTGCTTCTTTTACAGCCAGTAATTTTGAAAGATGTAGATACAGTATGTGCTTTTTTGAACTGTCTTTCTGGAAAGAAGTCAAGTTGTTCAGCACCTTCAGAACTGGATGTTCTCATGCTTCTACACAAAATTCGATACTGATAGGAATATCCAGAATTGTTTCTTAAAGGATATCTAGGGTATTTGGCCCACCAGCCAGTGGCCGTTTATCATCTGATGGATTTCATCTCTGTAAATTCCTTTTTTGCCCCCTGACTTGGGCAAAGGGCTTGCTATCAAAATTATCTTCTAGGACTGCTCAGGTTATAGGTCCATCCAGATGTTCATAAATACACACTGCTTTCTCTTTTAGAGCTGAGCTCAGATGTCATAATTGGAGGAAGTGAATTTCTACACCACTAGGGAGCTTTGGTTTCTTCATATTTGCTAAATCAGTTGCACCAACTAGTTTCTTGATATCTGTTTCTGGTACTTCCATCATTCTTTTGTTGTTTACCTTTTCTCTGCCCATGCAGATATACTCTGGATTGCCATTCCTTCTGCAAGATGCTGTGTGCAGCCACCCTAGTTTTCCCTGATATATACATTTTTTTTAATCGTGATAAAATATACATAAAATTAACCATCTTAACCATTTTCAAGTGTAGAATTCTGTGGCATTAATTACATTCACATTGCTGTTCAACCATGACCACCATCCATACCCAGAACTTTTTCATCATCCCATACTGAAACTCTGTACCATTAAACAGTAATCCTCCATTCCCTCCTTCTTCCAATCCTGGTAGTCGCTATTGTACTTTCTGTCTTTATGAATTTGTCTTCCAGTTATCTCATATAAGTGGATTCACTGATATTTTATAAGTAGATCTGAAAATGCCACTGTCATGTTTCTTGAGTGCATGGCTTAAATCACCAGTTAAGTTTGCATTTCTTCTTTTTAGCTATGGCCCCAAAGGCATTCCACATTGAATGGGTAGCTAGGAGCAAGGGAGCAAAACATGGGGAGACCCTAGATGATGGGCCCTCCTCCTTTTAAGACAGACTGATACTGAGAAGTTATCTAAAAACAAAATAGAGTTGTCTGCGGCCATGCTACCCTGAACAAGACCGACCCCTTCTGATCTCAGAAGCTAAGTAGGGTTGGGCCTTGTTAGTACTTGGATGGGAGACCACCTCGGAAGACCAGGTGCTGTAGGCATAAAAAATAATAAAAAAAAAAAGGTATTGTAAGCTGACAAGGTTCTTGCAATCTGTGAGGTTGACCAAGGGTTGCCTTGCCTAAAATAAATAAACAAATAAATAAAAATAAAAACAAAATAGAGTTCTTTCCTATATTTTTACAATCTTCAGTGGCAGCAGTGCTGTATTTACAAAATAGGGAAAATTTCAAGTTTCTCAGACTCATGTTAGGTTTTAAGGCTCTAGAGATTTTAAGGTTAGAATGCGAATTCTTTTAGAAATCAGGTAGCTAAAAACATCAGAAATTAGTAAAGGAAATAAAATCTGTCCTTGAGAAAACAAAAATTAGAAAGTAGCCTAACAGCAAAGACACTTACCTTTGGTTGTCTCTGTAAAGCTAGGATACAGGCATTTAATGCTTGGATTAGGGAAAAATATTAGAGTTTCTATATTTAGTAGTTTTTTTTTAAGTACATATTTTAAAAAAACTACTTAAATTTTGCCCAAATATCTCAAATTATTTCTATATGTTAAGTGGAAAGATATTTATCATGGAAGAATAATCACAACTTATATAGCATTTGAGTTAATGCAGTGTAACCCTTCCATTAACATTTTATAAGTAGTCTGTGACCCTGTGTGCTGCTCACTTTTTTTCTGTTTTCCCCAGTTAGGACTTGATTCAAGCAGTATGTGTTGAAGAATATTTTGTATGATGTGGATACTCAACAGTCATTTTTCAAAATATTTATGTGTAATAAACTCAGTATTTTTTGTGTTTGCTTATGAGGATTAAAAAAAATTCCTATATATTGCTTTATCAGAAACTTGACTGCTGAGATAATAATCTAACCTTTAGCAGAATTTCTGGTAACTATATAGGATATTATTTTTTTATACCAGTTCATTCAATAAGAAAAAAAATCATTAGGTGCAAAAGGAAGAAAATTGGCCATTGTTTTCCAGGGTTGTATGAATTGGAAATTACAAAATGTGATACAAAAACTAGTGTAAAGATCCTATAAAACATGACTGAAATAAACTGATTTTGTTTAAAAAACAAAACCAAACTCCACTGAGATATGCAGATAATTCACATCTTTAAGTAAGATGGTTTAAAATACAAAAATGCGTTGTGCATCATTGTTTGAAAATAGCGGTTTCTTGAAGAAGGTTTTGGTTTCTGCTTTGGGTGTCATGTTTGAAATGTCAAGTGAATTGTATTTCCTAATAATTAAATTTTTTATCTGTTTTTGAAAGGTATGTGATAGATCAAACATGAAGGCCACTTTTTGGGGAAAATATAAATTGTGTAATTTAAGAGAAAACTGATTTTAATGGAAAAAAACTAGTAATTGTTGGTTGACTGTCGATTACTCAGGGCTTTTGTTTTTAGTGATTTTTGAGTCACAAACCATTCTGATACTCTGATAAAAGCTAAGGACATTTTCCCTTACCAAAAAGAAACACATTTCACAGCATGAGAAAAGTTTTCATACAATTTCATGTGGATTTCTGGAAAGTCATACATGGATGTCAAGTTATAAATTCTAACTTTTCTTCTGAGGGCTGTATAATGAATTGATTGACATGTCAGCATTGTCATTCATTTAGTTTTTGCCAAATAAGTTTAAGATAGGGGAGCTACTTCTCTATAAGACTCATATTACATTATAGATATTTATTAATCATTCATAAGTGAAGCAGGCTCAGAACAGTTAATAGTTTGTTACATACCCTTGATGAAGATTCAGATCTCTCTCCTTTTAGGTGCTTTGACTACCACTTTGTATGAAAGGTTCATCCAGGCAGACACAGTGACATTTTAGAAGTAGGATTTGGTTACCTTTATTTCAACATCAGGCAACAAAGAATCCTCTCATGACTGGACACAGGACCTTTTAGAGATTAAGTTTTGGGAACTATCTCTAAGGGTAAAGGCTGCAGGCCTCACTAGTTCTTGTGCTCTGTTCATTCAGAAATGTATAGTGT
This sequence comes from Eidolon dupreanum, assembly GCA_028627145.1. Classification (NCBI taxonomy): domain Eukaryota; kingdom Metazoa; phylum Chordata; class Mammalia; order Chiroptera; family Pteropodidae; genus Eidolon; species Eidolon dupreanum. The sequence continues at coordinate 64,380,773 of CM053502.1, read as the reverse complement.
CTCTAAATTTTTTAGTCAATCTACATTTCTTGACTACTTTTATTAGGTGAAAATCCACTTCTAGCAAGAATCCTGCCAGTCAACAAGCTACTATTTTTACCAATAAAATTCATTTCTGAAATTTAATATACTAATTAGCAAACCTTAATTTGTTATTTGAGATAGTGATAATAGAAGTATTTTTAGTAGCTGTCTCTGGAATTGGGGTTCTGATTAGAGTGTTCTGGACTTTGCATTATTGACTAGGGCAACTGGATACCCCTAGACTTGAAGTTTGTGCTACATAAACATATCTCATTCTTTATACTCAAGTGTTTTCAAGACCTGGCAGACATTGTAACAGTAGGTAGTAATTCATATGCTTTATATCAATGAGATACCTTATTTCATACTCATCTGCTTTTACCTTCCAATCAGTAGTGGATTTTAGTCCCAGTTTTGTGGTGGTTCAATGTGTATTCACACTGACTCTATCTCATGGTGGGGTCCCTAGTGCATTGCATTATATGTGGCTGTAATGTAGTGGCTGATAAATGAATATTGGTTGAATGAATAAGCATTCAAAATCCCCACTGAACAAGTTTTTAGACAACCTTTTTATTTTAGAATAATTTTAGATTTACAGAAAAGTCGCAAAGATAATGTAGAATTCCTCTATAACCTTTACCCAGTGTCCACTATTGTTAATATCTTAAATTACTATATTATATTCGTACCAACTAAGAAATTAACATTGATACATTACTATTAACTAAACATCATATTTTATTCAGGTTTCATTAATTTTCCCCTGATGTTCTTTTCTGTTTCAAGATTTCATCCAGGTTACCACATAGAATTTAATTGTCAGGTCTTCTTAGTCTCCTCTTGTCTGTGACAGTCTGTCAGATGATCTTTTTTTTTTTTTTTTTTGACAGTTTTAAGGAGTACTGTTTTATAGAATGTCAGTTGTTTTATAGAATCATCTCAATTTAGGTTTGTCTGATGTTTTTCTCATATTTAGAGTAGGGTTATGGGTTTTGGGGAGGGAGATCACAGAGGCAAAGTGCCATTCTTATTACATCTTATGAGGTGCCTACAGTTTTATTTTTTATATTTTAGTCTCAGAATGGAGAGATGGGGAGAGCAAGAAGATGGAATTTAAATTACTCAGTTTTCCCATGCTAAAACTTGTGGTAAAGATAAGTTAAAGGAACTGAATCTAAAGAAAAATTTAAATTTATCTAGGGGAATTCAGCCTTTGGTATTCCTGTCATGCATCACTTTGGGTATTTGAGGGTTTGTAGTATGTACTTTATTTAAACACTTGACTGATATAAATCAGAAATGAAGAGACCAGTGGTATACAGATATACATTAAGGAAGAATTGCAATAATTTTTTTCAAAGTTTCTTAACCACTTTTTTTGAGGTCAGAAAAATTCTTAGTTGGATATATTTATTTTCCTTTACTGCTTTGTTTTTTCTTTTGCAGTAAGGTTTATGTTTTTCAGGCTGAGTTAATGATATTGAGGAACATTTCAAAGCATTTGTCACTAGAGCAGTTTATTCTTTAATGATGAGATGGCTTTACAGACAGGTGGCGCACTTTAATGTATTAGAGACTAGTCTTGTTAGTTATTGATTAGTAATGAATAAATTAATGCCATTTTTAATCATAAGAAAATTTCTTTTGAGGATAACTAATCAGACTCATGCATTTCTTAACCAATGTAGGATTATCATCTCTTTTAGTTACAGGAATGAACTTGCCTGCCTCTGCCCTGGGTAGATTTAGGATAGAGCAGACAGGTTTCTAGGTTTGTATTTTGATCTTTACTTTTATTAGGCAGATGAGAAGTGTACTTGCTTAAAAATTACTTTAAACTGTCTTTCCTATTGAGTAGGTTTTGAACTACCTGCTTGACAGATGGTATTGGAAGTAATTACTGAAATCATGTGTTTACCTGTACATGGACATGTGTTCACCAGATGCACCCTGTTTACCCAGAGCTGCTGATTTCTTAAAGAAATATACACCTTCTGGATAGAGTTGCATAACTCAGGAGAATGAATAAAAAGCTCGGCTAGCCAGAGTTCTCAATCTCTCTCAGTTGCAGAATCAGCTCTACTAAGAAGACCCACTCATATCTCTTAATGAGTGGTCAGGTTAGCCCAGAGAACCATTTTCAGCATTTTATTATCTTTCCTTATTTTGATTTACTTAGTACTTTAATTTTACCTGTCTACTGAATTATTTAACAAATAGCCCCCCAAAATGTAGATTCAACTGTAGTAATAATGATCAATGTTTTAATATGATGGTTATGGTTTATTATACTATAGTGTTATTTGTATTTGATATTTTTAAAAACCACATGTTTTCCAAACCACATGTTAAAGATGTAGTCATCTCAGTTTCTAAATTCTGATTTTGGAGATCTGGCTTTTGTGTTAAGCATTTGTATTATTTTAAACAACTCATGGGTAATTCCTATATTTATGAAGATTGAAAATAGCTACTTTAATGTTTTATTTATTAACCATCAAAATTTAATTTGTTTTTCACCTCATTTCTATTTCTTTCTTCTGTTAAAAATGATAAAAACTAAATGATAATGACCCCTTAAACATGTGTGCCTTAAGTGTTCAGTTTTGAAACTGAGTGCATTTAACTGTCTATAAACACTGAGAAACAAGGAAAGTCATTGTTTCAAGATTTTGACAGGTGCAAAACTGTAAATAATTACAGGCCTGGGCAGAAACTAGAACAGAAGTTGCATAGCAGCTGGCAGGCCTGACCTGTGACAGGTCTGACCTGAGTTAAGTAGCCTAAATTTCATGGCAAGCTCAGATTTGTTTTATAGTATGAAATTTACCTTCTGCTACAAAAAGATTCAACTGATTGAGACTAGGTATCAGTTGCAAAGGGAGAAACATATGCAGGATATTGAGAGAGAAAACTGTCTATTGAGACACCTTTTATATGACTTCAGGACCAAGTGGAACTTGTATTGATGAGTTTTAAAATTGATTTATGTGTTGACTGAAATAAATCACTCAGCATCAAATGGTATATAGCGGTTATACCTGAGAAAGGTGATCTGGTTTTTTTTTTTTTTTTAACTGTTCTCTGTTTCTAAACATTAAAAATTTTGGACAAGAGAATATCTGACTTTGTAAAAAGGGAAGAAATTTTACTTATTTATATCCTTAGAATACATGAATTGTACTTTTCTAGGTCTTCATAAAGAGTAATGCCAATTTTTAATGACATTTTATCAACTTTATGTTCTGTTAGGCTGACTCCCACTTTAAAATGACCAGATTTGTTGTTGATTCATAAAGAAGGCTGCCCACTGCTAGCAGCTTCTCCCTCCAAATACCATGTTGTTACCCTGAAAAGCTATCATTTAGAAAGGACGGGATTCTGCTAGAGCAGAAGTACAAAGTTGGTGACTTGTGGGCCCGATCTAATCTTTAGATGAGTTTTCTTTGGATTGCACGATATCTTAAAATTTTGACAATTTTCATTAAAAAATGCATATCTGCTTTATTGGAGAAACCGAAGATATGGCAACACTGGGCCTGCATTCCTGCCACTGGCTGTAACTGAGTAGCAGCTGCTCCTTTTCTACTCTTTGGTTTGTTCCAGTCCTTATCATTCCTCTTGTTCATTTATTACTGCCTACCTATGGATATTTGAGTTAATGACCCTTGGACCAGGTGTGTGGGTTTAAGAGTGGACAAACCTGAAGAGAAAGGACAATTTTTAGGAGAGATTTGTGGAGCCTTGATTTAGTTAGAATTGGTTTGTCTTATGTTATGTTCCCTCCATGCTCTATCTTGTTTAATGCCTGCATTTTTTCCCTCTTCACTATTATGAGAATTATACCCAGTAGAATTTAAGAGTTGCTGTGTAACCACCTTTAATAAAGTAAACGTCCCAGGACCTGAGATAGGATAGTTTTCTGAATGATTACTTTAATTCACATATTAATATAATTTAGTTGAGTCAACTAGTTTTTCTCCTTATTTTTAGTAGGAATCAGCTTTATTGAAGGATTAAGAGATTGATTATAAAAGAAATATAGACATTTTTAAAGCTCTGGGCTTTAAAAATGAGTTAGGATATGTCATGGTATAATGTCATAGTGGGTGACTTGAGGGAGACTAATAGCAATGAGACCCTTTGCAGAGTGGACAAGAGGAAGTAGGAAGATCTCAGAAATTTAAATTGTCCTAGAAAGGAGAAATCATTCTCTTCCTTCTTTTTTTTCATAACCCTGTACTATTTGGTGTTCCAACTCTTAAGATCTATGGTCGATGGATAAATATGCTTTTTCTTTGTTTCTAGTTAGGAGGAGAGAGGAGAACTGGAAAAGAGTTGGATTTCACATGTGTAAGAATCTTACTACTAAAATATATGAAAAATTAGAAAAAAAACCCCTCAATTAGAAGTTGACTTTTGGCACACAGCTGACTCATAAGTTCGGTGGTTCTAAGCTTTGTTAAAGTTATTAGAGAAGGAGTGGTGTAGACCTGGGGTTGGAAAACTGTGACCTGCAGGACAAATCTAGCTTCCTGCCTGTTTTGCAAATAAAGTTTTATTGGAACACAGTTGTACCCATTACCTTACATACGCTGTCTATGGCTGCTGCTTTTGCATTGTGAGGGCAGAGTTGAGTAGTTGTTACAGAGAACCACATGGGCCTGCAAAATCTAAAATATTTATCATCTGGCACTTTACAGAAAAAAATTTGCTGATTCTTGGTGTAGATGATTCTGTCAAAAAGAGGAAAAAAACCAGCCCTTTTAGGTGCTCTAAGTTATTTTTGTTGAAGGTAACAGGAATTAGACATGTGATTGATTTTCAAAATTGTTATGGCTTTTTGGTGATTTTACAAGCCTTTTATAGAATTATTATTCCTTGTGAATGAAATGAAAATTTTATTATGTCTAGGACTACAATTGGGCTTTGGTTTTATTGTCATTGACTACAGCTGTTTCTGGTGAAGATTATATTAATAGTTAACAGGAAAGCATGAAGTAATATGGTTAGTAGAAACATGATATAACATTAGAAAAAATAAGTAAAATAAAAATTTTGTTATGTTTTATGCTACAACTTTTTTGGGAGGGAAGACTATAATGGCAGTAAGTATGAAAACATGATATTTAATTTAAGACATCATATTTTTAAGAATATATTTAAAGCACAAGTGTGCACATATGGTCCATTATGGTGTTAATTTAAACACTGAAAACTGCTAAAAGTTTTAGTTATTAGGGAAATAGTGAACTTTCATTTAATGATAAAATTAAACATTAGTAAACTTACATCTTTATTGTTTTTAATCTCCAGAACATTTGAAAATAGTTCTATATTGTGGGATGCATTCAGCATGATTGTTGAGTGACTCAAGAATTCAGCACTGTTCTAGGTGCTGGGATTTCAGCCCCGCATAAAAGATAATATTTAATGAGCTTACATGGGCAAGGGGAGATGCAAATTAAAAAAAAAATCATTGGTTCAATTATTTATTGAGCTATACTAAGTACATGCTCTTTTAAGTCCTGAGGATAGAGCAGCGAATAAGGCAAATTTTCATCTTTTACATGGGTTCATTTTATGAAGTTTACATGTAGCTTCTCCAGCATTTGTTGGAGAAGAGAAGTAACAGATAAGTTGGGTAACAAATGCTATAAAGAAAATGAAAGCAAGGACTTAGGAGAGATGGAGGATGTTGTTTTGGATAGCATGGTCAAGAAAGATTTCTCTGGTAAGATGACATTTGAGCAGAGACCTGAATGAAGTAAGGTAATGAATGAGCAGTTGGAGTATCTGGGGAAAGAACATTCCAGGCAGAGGGAATAGCAGTGAAAAAGCACTGGGTTAGGAGTATGCTTGGTGGTTCAAGGAACAGCAAGGGGAGGCTCTGTGGTGGTGTAGAAGGAGCCAGAGCGAGAATGGTAGAAGATGAGTTTATTATCTATTTAATGAATGACTCTGAATGTATTATAGAGGTAAAGTTAAATGGGACGAAGCTAAATTCTATATGAAGTGACAACAGTATAAACTAGATAACAATTGATGGAAGATGTCTGTAGACCAGAAGTCAGGACATAATAGAGTTAATTTGTTCATTGTACAAATTAAATTGTACTTCTGTGAGTCTTCTGGTGATTTACTCTTTCAAAATGGAATTCCACCTGGTATAGTCCAGTGCCCTGAGGCCTTTATAAATTATGGTGTGCCAATACCCATTACAGGGTGGCCATCCGGTTAATTTGCAACAAACAATGTGCGATTTGGAATATATGGGTCAGAAAGCCTGACTAAAATGAGAATAACAATTTACATTCAATTAAAATGTGCGTAGCCTGCAATAATTTTTCATTGTACTGGGGTTAAGGGGAGGATAAAAGTAGGGTGATAATTAATAGTTGTAAATTTAAAAGTCAGCTTTATTCCATGAGTTAATTTTTCCTGAAAGTGTAGTACAAAACAGTCAAGTTCCTGAAACTGTAGAAACACTGATCATGGTATTTATAATTGTGAGGTGTACTAGGTAGCTGACCTCAAGTGTGAACTAATTAACTTAGGACTCATATAGTATGCTTTAGGGCAAGTAGCTATTTAAAAATAATAGACTTTTTTTTTTTTTTTTGCAATTTACAAATGATATTTATGCTGTTTGAGTTTAATATCACTGGGCACATTTTTATGGTGACTCAGTTTTAACACAGGTAGGTATCAATAAATGAAATTTTGTTTCTGGCATAATAAGATTATTAAGCGTTTTTACAAAATATATATTTTATAAAAAACATCAGTCACAACTATTATAAAGCTACTACTTTATTTTAAACAGTACAGATTTTTGAAACTTAGCAGTTAGTTATTGATTATGAAATGCCATAGAAAGACAAGACAAATGTGTACCATTCAGAGAAGTATTTAACCAGGAAGGCACCCATGTGTATGTAAATAGGGTGAGTTTAAACAGTTCTTTTGCGAATATTTGCCTGAATTCAGACTCATTTTTACTCAGAAGTAATAACATATATGGTAGTTTGATTTTTAGGCAAAGCCAAAATGTATTAGGACTCTATATCTATTTCATGGATCTTTAGGGGACTGTGGTAGAATTTTTGAGCAGATCAAATTTCCAGTAAAACCAATCTATAGTTTTTCTTCTCCTGAGTGCACTTTTTTCAGCAGCACACTCCTTCTCGAATCTGTTAGGGTTACTCTTCTATTTGCTGCCTGTCTCCTTGGCTCATGTGTTGGGTAAGGTAGTCTGTGTTCATAGAATTGTTTTATGAGTTGGGTTACAGGTGAGGCAATTATTGACATTGCCAAACATCTTGTCACTAGCTCTTCCCAGGGCAGCATGTCGTACCCATGGATCATGCCCATGATTATTAGCCACAAGAAAGCTGATGTGATGGGAGATTTGTTTTACTGACCACCCATTTGCTCCCCACTTTATGGGACAGTAGGAGGTGGTGAATCCCAGGCACAGCTAGTTGGGACAGGCGGGCTCTAACTACTTAAAGATGTATGGTACTTCCTCTGAAGATTCCTTTGCCTTAATTCTGCTGCTGTATCAAGTGATACCTGCCCCTCTCACTAGCTATACCTGGTGTGGGGATGCAAAGCTGTTCAGTGCTGGATACTGGCTGGAGGGTTGTGTGGTGGGAGAAAATAGGAGGGAAGGGAAAAAGTCACTTACTTAATCTAACTTCTTTTACCCTACATTAGGCTTTTTTTCTTTTACTTTTTTTGGTGAGGTAGTGATTAGGTGTCCATAGGCTGACCCAACCAGCTTCTGCCAATTTTCTACTTTTAAATTTCTACTTAAAAAAATCTCACAAACTTTTAAGGACACCAAACACTTTTCTTCTTACTGTAACTTCATTTCAGATTTGTAACATTTTACCCAATGTACTCAAACCAAAGTGTTCATTTAATTTAGCTCCCTAATTTTACAATAGAGGAAATGGAATGCTATCAAATATATAACTATATTTAAATATATATGTATATTGTTTATATATCTGTTATACAAAATAATAAATAATCCAGGAGTACAGCATCTGTCTCGCTGCTCTCTTTATGATGTGATGAGTCACATGAGTAATTGTATTACTTGTATAAAGTACTTGGAAGACAGTTTTACTTGCATCAGTCCCGTGCTGCATGTCATAAAGATGAAAAGTTTGAGCCATCTGTTACTTAAAAAAAAATTTACCCTAGTATACCACCTGGTGTTTAACTAGGCCTCAGGATTTGTTCCAGATACAGCACTGCTTCACTGAACAAATATTGAGGTGAGGGGTGGGTAGGATTTGGTGATTACTTCTGAGACTTGGGAGGGACCTTTTTCACTCAGTCTTGAACAGTGTTATTTGGATCATTGTTATTTCCTATTGTGGTTTGCCTGTTATTAAAAACAATTTTGTCTTCATTTTGAAAATTCGATGTGAGGAGTAACATTATACAAAAACAACATTATGCAATGATGGAGATAATGTTCTGTGCTGTACGATTTAATTTGGAGCAGTGGATGGCCACCTGCTAGGCCTTTGTTCTTGTGACAGTCTGGCAAGTGGCCTCCTTGTTTTGGTTCTTTCCTTGGTCACGTGGCTGTTGAGATCTGCCTGGGTTAGTTGCAAACCATTAATCAGGTATTACAGAATGATGGAATATTTGACTACTGGGTATTTGAATTAAGAAAACAAATCCCTTTTAAAGTTATTATTCAGCAATCACAGAATGCTTTTATTATGTTGATATAACATCTGAGTCTTACATTTTATCTAGGGGTAGCTTATTCTTATCTACAACATAAAAAAGAAATCTAGTAGTATTTGGCATTATGCTAACTAGCTACCATATAGCACCTGTCTGCTTACTCACTCCGGTGGGGTAACCATGTAATTCAGTGACTAACCAGGGACACTTTTGAGAGTGTCAGAGAGCCAGTAATAATTATGCTGGGATAAGAAGCATTGGCATAGACAAGGACAAATGGTTACTCTATTTATAAGGCATGGTCATTTTTACCATGCTCTGTGATCAAAAATAATCAGATATTTCATGTCTAATGATGATTCCTTTATTTAAATTACATTGCATTAATTGAGGCTAGTATGGTCCTCATATAAAATAGGCACTCAAGCAACATTTGAAAATCGAATAAATGTTTATATTAAAACACTTAAAGCTTCCTGCCAAATATCTTTAAAAATGTACACTTTACAGCAGTTTTCGGTTAAAAATCCTCTATATTTCGTGATATTCAGGTCCTGCCTCAGACTTCCCCATAGTGATAGGTCAATTATCCATTGACTTATGATTTGATTTCTGAAACCAATTTAATATGTAGTATATTATAAAGGAAGGGAAAGTACTTAAAATTGCAATTGTGTATTTTTCTGTCTTACTAGAAGAGTAAGCCCTTTAGTCAAGTGCTTATGACTTATCCCAGTAACTTATTTACTTTTTCCTTGTTACTTAAGTTATTAAGCACTTCAGTGGGTACTTAGCAGTTCTTTAAATTTCTTCTGGGAAAATAGGAAGGCACGACATTCAAAGTAGTTGTCTGATAGTATCTAGTCAGAGACTTTCATACTATGGGAGGATTGAAATTTTGGATGATTTTTTTATGCTAATTTAAAATTTTTGTGTTTGTTGCTTTAGAATTTCTAAAAATTTTCTCTCTCTTTACAAGCCCTAATTTATTACATAAAAGACATAGAAAAGGGTACAGGAATTTCTCTCATTTTCTATATGAAGTAATAAAATGGTGTTTTTTGCCCATCTGGCCATCTCATGAGAAGAATGAATTTAGCTCGACCCAGGATTGTAGATTATAGTGTAGTGGGTTTTGGAAAGTCATCTGTGGTTTAGAGGAACTTTATGATGTGGACTGGGAACTTCGGTGTTTTCTTCTGTTCTGAAGTAGATTTTTTTCAAAAAAAAGGTGTTAAAAGATCCTGGGTTCTAGGCCTGTTATTTGGCTTAGCATTCCATTTGTCCTAGTCTCCTCGTTTCTAACAAGAAAGACTTGAAACATACTGTTTAAATTCGCGTTCCCTCCCTCCCCTCCCTCTCTGTGTGTCTCTGTGTGCTGATGATTTTATAGTCTTGTTTTCTACATCTTTCCCTTTTTATTTTCTACAATTTTGGCCCAATTTCTTCCTCTTGATCTTTCAGTTTTTTCTTCTTGTTCTCAGGTCTTGCCTCTGACTTTTTTCTTTCACTTGTGCAAAAGAGTTCATGAAGTCTTATTTATTTCTACCCCAGTTGTTCATAATATTCAGATACTAGTCATAATAGAACTTGCTTGGGTGCTTCACGATTTTTATACTGTAGAACTAAATCCATGAGGAAGATATTTTTTCACTTGTTTATTTATTTTCTCTCTCTATTTCTATGTAAGCTTTAAGGACAGGCATTCTCCTTTGTTTACAGCTATATCCCCAGAGCCTGGAAGTGTGCTGGGTGTCTAATAATTATTAAAAAAAATAAAAGAAAGAAAGAAAAACAATCCCTTAGCTTCCTGATAGTTTACAAATTAGATATTGTTTAGTGAGAGTCTTGGAGTTCTTTTACTCTATGGAAACCCCCTGAAACTGGGCTGGTAATTGAACCATCTAACGAGAGAAAAAGTACTTTGGAGTGTTTCTTATAATATTGTAGGCTTACAGACTCTTTCCTTTCTGGTGCTTGTTGTCCCTAGACTACTTCATCAGTGAAGGTCATTTTTGTTGCTAGTAATGGAAATCTCAGCTGAAACTCACTTAAACAGTAAGAAAGTGGATTATTCTCACAAGTCCAAGAAGGCTTCAGAGTGGGTTGATTAAACTCTGTTGTCTCAAGAGACTCAGATTTGTTTATTCTTTTCCTCTCCCTTTGCATTCTTGGCTTCATCTTTAAACCCAGTTCTTTCTGTGGTTATGAGGACAGGAGCAACAGTTGCATCCATATTTTTCTTGTTTCCATCTAGTAGGAAAGAGACTGCCTTTTATTTTTCTGAAGACCTGAACAAACTTTATGTATCATTGGTCCAAAATGTCACTGGACTACTCTGTCCTGAATATTGGCAAAGGAGATGGAATTATAGCAATTGGCTTGGACTAATCATCTCAAGTGAAATAGATGTTGGAATCAACTATAACTCACTAAAATCTCACATGGATTTTTATAAATAAATTTCTAAAGAATATTGATTTCCTGAGCTCCAAGTTGACTTCTCAGAGAAATTAGTTTCATAACCAAGAGGATGCTGGGTGAAGTTAACATTACCATAATTGCTTCATTAGGGAAATTACAACATTTAAATTTAAAACTATGGTAATTTTTGTTCTGCCTACTGAAGTTTTCGATAAATATGAGATGCTACATAGTTTTTATAAAGAAGAAAGATATGTAAAGATCAGAACTAAGACTTTCTCTTTATGTTTGCAGTGATAACAATTGTTACGTTTAAATTATTTAAATAATATGAAATCTTGTTGCCTGGAAAAATGGAAAAATTAAGTAGGACATAGTAAAGCTTACTTAAAAAGTAAAAAGTTAATATATAAGGTAATTTGCATCTGTCACACTTGTTAACAGGTTTTTGATTTACTTGTATATATGGTAATGGGTTATTTTTGTTTGGCCAAGAATTCTCAGTAAATGTTTAATAAGAAGCCTGGAAGCATTATATTGTTGTGGAAAAAGTGAATTAGAAATTAGAGTCCAAATTTCTATTTCTCGTTCTGGCCCTATCTGTATGATTTTTAGCAAATACTGAACCTCTGTGAGCTCTCATTTCTTTATTTGCAAATGAGTTCCCCTTTAGTTTTCTAAAAATATCATCTTCTCTTCATTGGTTTTAACTACTGCTTTACTGGGAATTTAATGATATACCTCTTTCTTTTAAAGGTATGGCTTTTTAGTGGAATTAAGATCATATGTCGTTTAAGTTTAATCGAGCAAGGAAGGGCAGGCAAAAAGTGAATCAAAGTTATGAGATAGAAAGGTGCTCTGTTCTCATTTCATAGAGTAATTGTAGAAAAGTGTATTTTTGTGTTGAAATATACATGTTAATCATCAGAAAGGCAAGTACTTTATATCACATTTTTTCCAAAACTTCTAGTACTTCATTAGCTAAAGATGAGCTTCTACTGACGTCTGGCATTTGGAATGGTGTCAGACTAATAAGTTTGTACACATAATGCAGAAGCATAGATTCCCTAGGTCAGCTATAATTCAATAAAATGATGTTTGGATTTAGAGTCAGAAAAGTGGGTTGGAATTCTGGCTTAGCTAGTTAAGAAGGAAGCCTGACAGTATAGTGGAATGATAATATGAACACTGGAGTCAAACAGAGGCAGGAATATGTTTGGTTTTACTATTTATATTAGTATGTTTTGATGAATAGAGCTATTTCAGTTTGGATATCTTTGGCTATAAGTAGCAGAAGACTCAACCAAAAGTAGCTTGAACCATAAAGGTTTTACCATCTTTCACATAACAAGAAGTCTGGAGGTGGACAGTTCTAGTTTGATTAATTTCATGATTTAATGATCTTAACACAGGGGCCTTCCACCTTTTGATGTTGCCATATGTAGTTTGTTGAAACATTGCTGCAGTAGCAATAGTTTCAGATATTATATGCAATCATGATTACAGCCAGTGAACAGAGATCTTATTCCTCATAATTCTCTTTATAGTAGGGAGGAGAATTACTCCTAGAAGCTCTACTGCAGACCATTGGTGAAAATTGAGTCCCAAACTCAGACAATACAAGTTGATCACTAGTAAGGAGAAAGAGTGCATCATAACTGAGTTAGACTTTTTTTTTTTTTTACCAACTCTGGGACTTTGAGTTGGGGGAGACTCGTTTTTAAGTATAGTACCTCAACAACAACAAACAAAATCAGGTCTCTGCTAGCAAGAATAAAAGGTGTGGGATGGGAGGAGGGATCTGAGTTGGCTGCAGTAGTGAGCACACAGTGTTGCTTAGAGTCTTGTAGGAGGCGCACTTAAACCAAGAGAAGTTGATAACAATGATGAGTATGATATAGTTTATGATGGAGAACTGTATTAGGCGCTACAGGAACACATAAGAGGAAAACCTAAAATCTAAAGTTGTAGTGATCAGAAAAGACTTTTCTGGAGAAAATGACATTTATGTTTTAACTTGAAGAATGAGTGGGAAAGGCAGGAATTAGTCATGGAACAGCATGCCCTTCTTCCATGTTTATAAGAGGACAAAACCTAACCATCACGGTGTGTCAGGACTATTTTAAGAAAAGTTTTAGGGCGAAAGTTTTGGATTCAATAACCGATATACTTAAGCCCATTATCTATAGCTATAACAACTAATGTTCAAAAGTGATCTTTATTTTTCAAGAAAAAGTTATATAATAACTTTTAAAGTGCCATATATTTTCAGTATGAAGCACTTTCTTTTATCTGTGTAAGGTTCTAAGAATCAGAGGACTCATAATTGTGCTGCACCTATTTCTTCTGTACAAAGCAACCGTTGACTTACCTGATGCCTTGTAGTGAGAAGAATGTTTTGTAGAACAAAAACTAGGATGGCTTCCATTACTCAGGAAGCACAGGGAAGAGACTTCCCCACTCTGACTTTGATGCAAAGCATATACTTGAGATTAAGCATTCTGCTATATTATTTTACCTTTACTTGTTTCCTTTCAATTTGTTTCTTGAGTTTTGATTGAATTAATTGGTTAATTGGAAAAGAAGTTAGACTAACCAGTGTTTTTTCTTTGAATGATTAGGAGGTAAAGTTCCATTTTCTGTTTCCTACTGATATTTTTACATGTCTGTCCTTAAATAATACTAGTATCTTAAATTCTTTAAAAATGGTGCTATTTCTTAAGAAGAGTTCATGAAGACAATCATTTCTGTCTTTATTTTCCATAGACATAGATGTTGTATTAGGAGTTTGGTACTCTTTTTTTTTTTTCTTGTTACTGCAAATATAATGCCCAATTATATTCATGGAGAAATTTGCAAGGCTAACCAACAGATTTGTCATGTAAGCTAGATAAAGGGAGTTGTAAATAGTTTTAGAAATAAGTACTTGATGAACCTGGGATTCATAAAATATAAATGATAATTATTACCTTATTACAAAATACTATATAATGAGTGCATGTAAGAAATTAAAATCACCTATGTAGTTTGGTTTGTGTAAAATCCTAATGTGAGAAATATGTGTATTTTCTGTATTAACAGGCTGTTTTAAAATACATCTGTGATTCTAATTTTGATCATCTTTGGACTTTCAATAAAATTACCCTCTTCTTTTAAAAAAAGAAAACAAATGTAAGGAAAATGATTTGTAGGATATTCTTTAGCATTTAAAATAAATCCTATTTTATCCTATTCAGTATTTCTTGACTTTATTTCCCCTCTAGGTTGCCCGTATTGCTTTTGTAATAAACAGGAACACTAAAAGAAACTTCATATTGAAAAATTGCGATAATATAGAATTTTTACCATTTCATTGTAGATTTATTTCACTATTTGTGATATCGGTTTATTTTACTATTCCATTCATAATTTTAGTTTTTTTTTTTTTAACTTACATGAGAAGAGGAATGAGAAAGTAAGAGAAGACTAGTGTATAAATCATATGATAGGACACTTGGAAAGAATTTCAGTCATTTGCCATATTTACTTAGCATCTGTGGTAAGCTAGGCACTCTTCTGGCTATGTGGGTAGTATGGTGATTAAGAACATTTCTTAGCCTTGTAGACAGGGAGATAGGAAATAAATAAATACCATATTTCAGGTTTTGATAGACTTGATGATAAGAATCTAAGGCAGGCATAAAATAATAGGGATAGTAGAGTGAAGGGAGGCCTATGTTGTATAGAATGGTCAGGGAAAGCCTTTCGAAGAAGGTGAGATTTGTGCCATAGCAAAACTTTGTGAAGAGCTGGAAACAGTCTCATAAAATTATCATGCTGGTGGACAGATGTACAAACAAGAGAGAACTGTGGCTTGAATAAGTGTGGTAGCAGTGGAGATGAGGGGAAGGGTTTGGGTGTTTCGAAGGTAGAGTCAGTAGCCTTTGTTGACAGATTGAATGTAGAGTATGAGAAAACAATGGTAATCAAGGGTAACTCCTAGTTTTTTGGGGGCATGGTTAGAGGAGGGGTTAAGTATTGGACATATGTTTGTACCATTTGTCTGAGATGAGAAAGAATAGAGGGATTTTTACATGGGATGAGTATGGGACTAGGAAATCAAGATTTCTGTTTGGATTATGTTTAATTTGAGATGCTTGCTGGATAGCTGTCTTGATATATTGTGTATATGAAGTTTGGGCTTGAGAAATAAATTTGGGAATCGTCATCCTGGTATGTAAAGCCATGAGACTGAAGAAGATCACCTAGAGAATTAGGGCATACAGAGAAGAAGAAGACCAAAGAATAGGAGCCAGCCAGCAGGGGAGTCTCAATCAAGGTAAAAGAAACCGGAGAGTGTTTTGTCTCAAGCCAAGTGAAGGATATATTTCAAAAAGAGGAAGTGATCAGCTGTGTAAGTGCTGCTGAGAGATTGAGTCAGATTTAGACTGAGAATTGATTCACTGGATTTGTCCCAAGAATGCTCGTGGTTCTTGATGAGCAGTTTCAGTGGAGAGGTGGGAATATAAGACTGATTTGAGTGGATTTAAAACAAAATGAGAGGCAAGGATATGAGACAGAGTGCAGATTGCAGTTTAAAGGAGGTTTGTTATAAAGGGAAGCAGAAATGGAGCTAGAACTGAATGGGGGAAAGTGTAGAATCAGAGGAGAGTTTTTTTGTGTTTTTAAGATGGAATGCCATTGCATATTTGTATGCTGCTGGATATGATTCATTATAGAGCTAAAAATTGCTTTGTAGAGGGAAAGAGGTTAATTACAAAGGGTATTACCAGAGAGGAGTATGCAACAGGGGCCAGGATGCTAGCACACCAACAGAAGCATTGGATTTACATGGGAGTAAGGTGAGAAGACAAGCGCAGTCATGTGTCACTTAACAAGGGGATACATTTTGAGAAATGCATTCTTAGGTGATTTTGTCATTGTGCGAACATCATCGAGTGCACTTACACAAACCTAGATAGTAGAGGTGACTACACACCTAGGCTGTATGGTACAGCCTATTACTCCTAGGCTACAAACCTGTACAACATGTTACAGTACAAAACAACATGAGATTAAATCAAACACAAGAGAAATTATGCACTTAAGAGACGTAAAACACGCGAGAGGTGTGAGGCTGCTGCCTACATAACACAGTATTCTGTTTTACAGCAAACTTTTTAAAAACAAGTAGAATACACTAAAATAATGATTAAAAGTACAGTATAGTAAGTACATAAACCAGTAACAGTCATTTATTATTATCAAGTATTATGTACTATACATAAGTATATGTGCTATACTTTTTTATACAACTGGTAGTGCAGCAGGTCTGTTTACACTAGTATCACCATTATAATCTCATGGGACTGCTGTCATGTATGTGGTTCATCTTTATGCAGTGCATGACTGCATGCTGATACAGAGCAGGTAGTTTGATAGATATAGTGGTCAAAAGAAACAGTGGTTCTCTTCCAATTTCTTCTGTTTTTCAGCAGGATAAGAAGCAAGATAATCTGCTCAGAACCTTAATTGGGAGAGGCCATGTTAGAGCAATATAAAATATTTATTTTCTAAATAATACTTAAGAAATGCATTTTTCCCATAGCTATTGGTTTTTGTTGTTGTTGTCACAGTGGTTAGCAATCTATGCCCAAATGTATTTTATATAAACAGGAAGAGTTGCATTTCACTGAGCCTTGTATGGCATGAGAGCCCCTCCCCCCTTTAAGTATGGGGATTTGAAATTTAGAAACCTTGTCGTTTTGGCTTTCTTACTCTTGTTCTCTTATTTTTAAATTGACCTAATAGAGAGGATTGTTTTACTTGGTTCAGTGTCCTCATCACCTGTTCTGCAGCATCCAGTTGCTTCTAGTACTTGAGAGTAGTTGAACACTCATTCCTTATAGAGCGAAATGTTTCAAATTTTGCAACTTTAATGGCTTAAAGCTTGACTGAGCATAACTGGAGTTGAGAATTTTTAAGTTTTTGTTCACATTTTAAGGCGAGGTCTCATTCTTCTTCAGCAGGTACAGATCTCCTACATATGTTCTGTATTTTTTTTTTTTTTTTTTTGCAGAGAGGAGAGTGGTACTCCAGGTACCCCTTTTTGCTTTAAGTGGTAGAGACCAATGTTAATTCATCTCATAGTTGTATTCCATTTTGCAGCTCACTTCTCTGAACTGCATTATCCTCATTTCTAAAGTAAGAAAGAATCTTACCTTTAACTCTTCCTGAGGATTGCAGAGGCAGCACATGATACATGTGAAAATTGCTCTGGAAAAATACTAAAGCAGTATAAAAAGCAAAATCCTATTGTCATAATGATAATTTTTGTTATTTTTTAGGAGACATGGGACAATTGTACAGGACTACACCTTAGACTCCCAACTTTCGTCTTGCAGTGACATTCATTTCTTGTGTTATTGTTATTTTTCTCTTAGAGGCTTAATACAGTGACTTAGATATTCAGGATTTCGATATGTAGGGTTGAAATTTGAACAATTCAAACTAGAGGTGAAAGAAGGGAAACTGAATTTATTGCCTGTTTTCTATTATTTTATTATTCTCACTTTTTAAAACCAGAAGCTTTCCTTCTTATCACAGTTTTACAAATGGATATATGAAAGAATGACCCAGAATTGAAAGTATGAAAAATGATTTTTTTCTTATATGTCCATTTGCTAATTTTAAATTTACTAATGATAATTTCTTCTTGTTTCAACTGAGTGAAAAAAATTAAATGTAGATTGCAGCCTATTGGGGAGTTTTCAAAGAAGTTTTACATTTTTCTAATTAAAAAACCTATTTGGAAAAGAAAATATTTCTAATGATGTCCTTTGCTACGGTAATATTTTTTCTTAACTTTGTTAGATTATGGCAGCAAGTGCTACTTTTGGGGGCAAATATTTTCTATGACAATTATAGATTTTTAGTGCTAGAATAAATCCCAGAATTCATCTTATTTAACTATTTTCATGTGTATGTGAGAAAATTAAGACTTGGATAGGAAGGATTGCCTTACTGTCAATTCATGACACTGCTGGGACCTGACTTTAGGTCTCTGGACAATCAATATAGGGTTTTCCATCTTGAACCATCCTGCCTTTTAAATACAGTTGTGTTCTCAGAAAGAACTAGGAAAGTTGCCCGTATACAGTACAGAAGGAGAGCAATAGAATATTCTGTGCACTCTTCATGCTTTTAATTTTTTAGTCAGTCCTTTCAATGGTATAGATGTTAATTAATTACCAAAAAATATAGAAAATAAACAAGCTCTTTTGTGGTGCTTTTTTTTTGAAATCTCTACAATAACTTTTAATTATTCTTTTTAGTGTCATTCTTGTTACCCTCTGACAGGATGGTCAGAATACAATACAGTTTTGTTTCTATAAACATATGTTGAGGTTCTTCCAGCTGACTGTGACATCCTGTTTATATCCATGGGTTAAAACCACTTTCTTGTGGGTTCTGAGATATATAGGGAGGTTTCAAAAGACTTTAGAGATGGCTGCCACAGTTTTACTTCTATTCCCCTTTTTGTTTACTGGGAAATCTCTGGTTATTTAGTTCTATAATATTTTTTTATTAAGATATTTTAACTCATTTACTATATATTACAATAAAAAAATTAAAAATCACAGAAAAATATATGTTAGTGAATTATTTTAAGTCAGACACCCTTGTAACTACCACTCAGTTCAAGAAATAAAACACTGCTTACCCTCTCTGGAAACCCCTGTCCTACCCTGCCCTGATCTTAGAAACCTCAAAATATGTGCTTGTTTCATGTTTTTTGATGCTACTGGCCATTGATGTTTAATACCCAGATTCATTATTTCTGCGGGGTTTGGAAAATGGTGGTATTCTATTTTATTATTGTCATAAGTTAGCTGTAAAAAGTTTATAAGTAGGTATTTCTCTTCATCTGTTATTTACTCATTGGTAGAATTTATAGAGGCAGGCAGAATAAATTCTAAATTATTTACCCAGTTCCTAAGATAATGACATATTTTTCTATCAGAAGGTGACTGTTAACCTCTTTTTTAAAAAATCAGATTAGAATTTAAACTTACTTGGGCTTCAGTCAATTGCAGTTCTTATCTAAGTTCAGATTGCCCTGTGTCTGACTACTGTGAACCTCTTCACGTTGGCTTCTGAGTTCCTTTGAGATGATCCTGGTATTCTTATAGCTTTCCTGCTCTCAGGTGGTATAAGATGTTCCAAGTTCACCTTGTACATTTTCTGTCCCAGACTTGAAATCAGCCAACCTCTAACAAGTTGTTTTCTTTGAACAGGAAGCAGCATTTCGTGTTTACATAGGGTGCTTTGCTTCTGTGTTAGTTATTGATTCTAGGCCTTTTCAATCTTTTCAGTGGACACGCACATACACACTCTCACACACAAATTTTAAGCTAAAATACTGTATGAGTTCATATTGTTATTTCTAATTTTCATTCAGGACTAAAACGTTTTTAACTTAATTTCACATAGTATATCTATGTCTCCTTCTTTATCAGGAATCTTAGTTTTCAAGAACATGGGGGGTGATAGCATTAGAATTATCCCATAGTCCTCATTAACTTTATCCCACTTTACAGTTACAGTAGTTTCAGAATAATAGTAATGCATGTACATATACCACCAATCGTGATTACTGAAAAATAAATATTTGTTTTGTAAATGTTATTCCCATTTTCCTCCCAAATATTTTTAATGTGAGTTCTATTTACATTGCCAAATCATACAGCCATAACATACTGTCTTTCATTTTTAACCATTATTTAGTTTTCATTCCATAAATAACTATATATTGACTGCTGCACATTAGACTTTATGCACATAAACTTCCAGTTATTTTTGATGTTGAAGCTCATGCTTACTAGGTTCCTTAGGAAGAGCTCCTAGATACAACAGCCCATTAGTTGTGGCATGTTAGCAGTAGCGCTCTTTATACTTGAAAGTCAATTTTGGGGATATAAAATCTTTGGGTCACATTTTCTTTCTGGCAGAGAATGTTGCTTTCAGAGTCTGGTGACAGCATAATTTTTTCCCTATTATAAGTCATGTGCTCTTTTTGTCTAGACGATCAAAGGAATTTTTTCCTTTTTCCTCAGAGTTGAGTGATTTTATTAGAATGTGTCTTAGTGTTGGTTGTTCTGGGGCAATAATCTTACATAATGGTCTTTCAATATATAGTCAAATATTTAAAAAATTTTATGTCAGTTTTCTTGAATTATAGTTTTAATAATCTTTGCTTTAAGGTTTCTTTTTCTTCAGGAACCCCTGTTATTCATATGATGTATTGTCTGTGTACCTTCAATATTTGTCATTTTCTCTCAAATTCTGTGGTCTTGCTAAATTGTTAACTAGTGCTACTAGTTTTGTATTAAATTCTTTCAGAATTTTATACGCAATCATTTCATGTGTGAAGAAACCTTTTAAATTCCTTTTTCTTCCAATTGTATGCTTTTTCTTATTGTACTAGGTAGGGCCTCTAGTACAATATTGAATAAAAGTGGTGAGAATGGACATCCTTCCCTTGTTTTCATTTTAGGGAGAAAACATGATGTTACCTGTAGGTTTACCATACATTTATCAGTTTGAAGTAATTCTCTAATTTTAGTTTGCTTAGAATTTTTCATGATGTGATATCGAATTCTGTGAAATGCTTTTTCTGCTTCCGTTGAGTTGATCATTTGGTTTTCTTTTTCAGTATGTCATGTGTAAATGTTCTATTTTAGGTGCTTCAACTCTAGTTATTTGCATGTGGCTCAGAGGGAGACCATAGGCCCTTTCCATATGACTCTGCTGAGCTTTAGTTTCTTCATAGTAGTCAATGGCAATAACGAAGACATCCTCTTTTTTTTTTTTTTTAAATATACTGTGGTATACTTTGGTTTGTTTAAGTCATGTTGCTAAATGGTGTCATTCTCTTGGTTGTTTCAGTTGATAATTTGAATTTATGTTAGTGTGGGTGGTGTTAGTGTATTGAAGTTTGTCTTTTGGCTGGCGTGGCAAACAGTAGAAGCTTGACCCTTCACACGCGAATGGATTCTATTTTGTCCATTTATGTTGGTATTAGAGCATTTTCACACAATAATAGAGGACAGTGTCTGTTTCACTAATATTGCTTTGCTTTCTGGAACTAAGAGCGAGCAGTGTTTCCAAGATTTGTCTTTGACCAGCTATGTTGGCTGCTGTTGTAAAAAAAGTTTTTTTTCCTTTTATGAAGCTAAAAGTTGCATTTGGGATAAATACCTTTTTGATCTGAGGTCAGATTAATTATAACTAATAGTTCTATTACCTTTCTGAAACTAGATTTATAAATTTTTAAGAAAGACCATTGTAGGAGATGAAGGAGAGAGTTGAGGGGAAAATCATACAGTTTAAATGCTTAGATAATAATTCGTATGACTATGATTAGTAATTTCTATAAATGAGTAATTCCTACTTGATTTGTGAGAATGAAAATCTTTTGAGGATTTACCATAAAATTCAGACGTACCAATCAAATGCAGTTCCTTTGATTGGATTATCTATAATTCTGATGGTGAACAAGATAGATTCCTGTTAATGGTGGCTTTGTTAAATTTTAAGAGACATAAACATGACTGTTAATCATAACTTTAGTTAACGATTGATTCCAGTGTTATATCATGGTGTTGGATTTTCTTTCATTTATTAAATTGCAAGAGGTTTTTAAAAAATGTACTCTGAGGTATGTAAAGTTTGTACATCCACAGAAGAAAGATTCATTTGATGTGAACCCTGAGGAGGAATTTATCTGCTGAGATGGACTTCCCATGGTCAGTTGAGGGCCCGAATTTTATAAATAATAAGAGCCTCGTGGCCATTTGCTAACGGGGGGCTTCTCACACACTCTGTATACCAGGAAGAACCTCAGACTGAACCGTTGGCTTCCCATGCTGTGCCATGCTCACTTAAACTGGTTGAGTTAACTATTATAAGGGAGTTCCTGGTTTGTCTTTCAATCAGTGGACCAAAGCCTTCTCCATCCAATCGGAACTGGTCCATAACTACCAATTATGATACATAATGCTGATCAATTAGGACTGTGAATTTGCACTAGTCAGAAGTGATGAATTTGGATACTTCATATATATAAAAATGGACCTAATTGGGAACCTGGATGGGAACTTAACTCTATACAAGGTAGCCTTCCCTTCGTCTAAGCAGCATACAATTTAGTTTGCTACCTAAATCTCTGTCTCCTGGGCTGCACCTCTTTTTGCTCAAATAAATGATTTTTTTATTGTTTATTATAGTCTAAATTGATTTCAGTTTACAAAGTGAATCATATCTCGGCATTGCTCTCAAGGAATTTAACTTCTTGTAAGGAAGAGATGTCTGAAAGAACTATAGTACTGTGAGTGCTATAAGAAAAGATAATTTGTGACTGTGATTCATTTTGAATTAGTGAGTTCAACAAGAGTATATTAAATACAAGTTTTTTATGCTGCCTTAAAATACTGATATTCTCTGCCTCTTGCTCCTCAGATGAAACATCTTGATCCTGTAGGAGTTAGAACTTGCAGAAGCCCAGTTAAGGTAGCTGTGAAGGAAGTTAGTCTTTTCTGTTGCCTCTCTTCTGTAGGTGGGGATTCCATGATTATGTAAATTAGCCAAGGAGACCACTCTTGCAAAATCTTACCTTTTCCAGGTGCAAGTGTCTCTTACTTGGCTACTTCTATTGTAATTTTTTTTTTTTTTAAGGAGCGGCAACCCTGGGTTGACCTCACAGATTGCAAGGACCTCATCAGCTTACAATCCCTTATTTTTTTTATTTTTTATGCCTACAGCACCTGGTCTTCCTAGATGTTCTCCCATCCAAGTACTAACCAGGCCCGACTCTGCTTAGCTTCCGAGATCAGACGGGATCCGGCCTGTTCAGGATAGCATGGCCGTAGACTATTGTAATTTTTTAAATAACAAAGTGCTTGTTTTGTTACCCCTCCAAGAGATCAGCTTTTATATTAACTAATGTCTCTTTGGAAAAGTGACTTTGAAAAAGATGTAAAAAACTTGAAAATTTTGTTGAGAAACCTATTATAAATGCATTTTTAAAAATAACTTTTTATTCAGACTATATAGCTAATTCTAAATTCTGGATTTGTCTGAGTCTTCCACCAGAAACCATGCTGTGATCTAATAGTAGTACTCCAGCTCAAATTTTATTCAGGATGGAGCCAAAGTATGGATTTCTCTTTAGAATTATTATTCCTTTAATTCATTTTTTAGTTATAACCAGAACTGTAAGTGTTCCTCATTTCTTCCTCAAAATATAACAGATTTGTGTTATAATTTAATTTTAGTGTTTCTTGGTGAATGTGATAATTAAAGTACAATGAGATGTGCAAATTGGATGGTTGAGTAAATAAATGTAACAGCTGATCAGAGCATCTCTTCTTAATGCCACTTTATTTTCTTCTGATAAACTGATATACTCTTGAGTTTTCCCTTTTTTCCATTCCTTTTTCTTGCTCTCTTTGTTCCTTTTTGTTGTTGAAGGATGTTACCTTCTAAAGTGTTTGCTTTGAGCAGAGTATCAGGATATTGATCTTAGGGGAGGTGAACTAATTCACAGATTTGTTTTTTATTTTATGGGGATATTCTCCATAATAGGAATATACATATCATAATTTTAGTTATTTTTTATGTTAATCTTTTAAGGAAGGGTTGTTTAACTAGCCTATTAACTAGAAGGAAATGATTGATTCAAATGCTACATGCTGTGCAAGTCTTAAGTGCAGTTTTAAATATAATGACATATCCTGTGTACAGTGGTTTGACTTTCAATCATCTTACTTTGCCTTAGATCTAAAAGTAACACAAAAATACCACTGTATCTTAAACTTTATGATACAGGGGCGGGGGAAAAACCCTTTGTACGTACCCTGTTGGGTTCAGCAACTGGGGCCTAGAAATCAGACTGATAAAAGATGGATGATAGGAAAAAAAATGAAAAAACAGATTTTAGTAAGCATGGGAGTCCATGAAGAAATGTCATTCAAGGAAGAGGTTAGAATTGGGAGATCATATACCATTTAACAAAGAGAATAAAGAGTGGAGAAGACTTTAAACAAAGGGAAAAGGGTTTCGGGTTTCTTAGGGATGGGTAAATTGTGGGAAGGTGACCAGGACAGTTATGGTAAATACGGGTTGTTTAATAGGATTTGTTATGCAGATAAAAGTTGTCTTTTGTGTAGTTCTCTTCCTGGTATTGGAGAGACAGGTAACTTTACAAATAGAAATTATGTCTTGATTTTAGCCAGATAGGAGAGAAGAGAACTTTTTTCCTGAGTCTGTTGTTTCTAAATTGCCTCCGGCTCAAAATAATCCTTATGCCAAAGTGGCAAATTTTGGGGTGTCATATTCTGGTGCCTTTTGATGAGAAAAGAAGGTTCTACTAATCCTTTATATGATTGAACTCTGAGCATTAATTTTATTCTGCAGTATTTCATTAAAATGTTAAGGTATATTTTATAATATATACAGTATATTAGTATAGTACTATATGTGAATGATTTTTATATAATTGTATATATTTGGGTATCTTCTCTCTCTCTCTCTCTCTCTCTCACTGGTGAGTGCCTTGGTAAAGAGTGTGGTGGCTACTGGTTTTTGCTTTTTCAACTTAATGTATATTCCTTGAAGCAAAATTCCTCTTAATATCTGACAGGCCTCTAAGTATATATTGTATACATAATAGGTATAAAATATTTTATTAATGAATATGAGAAAATCATATATAAGACAGACTTATTGATTGTCATCATTTATTCCAGAAATTTTTATAGGTTCATAGTATAACAGTTAGAAATGGTGGTGGTAGATTGAATTAAAAAGTTAAGTAACATATTGAGAAGTAATAGCTGACACAAAAGAAAGAGAAGAATCAGTATTATGGCTCATTGAGATTATTTATTATGGGGCTCCTCAGCCTTATGGATCTTGGTAAGCTCCCACTTAAGACATTATGTCTAAGGAAAGGACAGTGATGGATGACTGCCAGCACTGTGTCTTCACTTGACCACTGGCAAACTATTTAATTTTTTTCTGATCCTCAGTTTCCCCTTTTAAAAAGAAATGACAGGGCTAGAAAGTTTTGAATGTCTCTTATAGATGTCAAATTCTATACTGTGATTATCTAAGGTAGTCAACTATAGATTCAGTTAGATTCACTATATATCTATATATATATGTTTACATTATATTATATAATAATATATAATCACTATATTTTTTTTATTATATATATGTGCAGATAAGAAATGTAAGCATGCCATATAGTTTAGAACATTTTCTTTAGAATGGTTATGTATTTTTTGACCAAACATGTTTTGAGATGTAGACCCAGTGTAAGGGATAAAGCTTTGGGAGGTGGAAGAAGGCACATTTGCATGACTAAGTTAAAACTATCTGAAGGAAGAGTTTAATAATAAGAACATATGGTCAGAAACAGCAATTCAGTGATTAAACAGGAAATTTTGAAATAATGAATTCCCTGCTTCTGAGGAAATAAAGCAGAAGCCATATGACCACTTATAAGGGATACTGTAGAAAATATTGACCACTTGAGTAAAATATGTTTAATTGGAAAACCTTTCTATCCATAAGGAGCTCTACCAGTGTTGGGGAGCTCTTTGAGGTTATCTAGAGCAAGTTAGGAAAGTATATAGGGAGGAGTATCACATATATATCATCATAGATAGTCCCAATGCTAGGATGATGATTTACCACAGCTGCTGGTGAATTCTTTTTTTGTGCTCTATTTTGATGTTAAGCTTTTAAGAACAGTGTTATTAGTGTCTTCTTTATTTTCTTAATTCCTTATCCAACAGAGGTAGTTGTTATATATAATTTGGAATATTTCTTTTCAAAATTTATTCTGTTTATGTACCTCTTGACACTGTCTTTATAAAAATGGGACATAGTTTATATCTGTTCTGTAACGTGGTGTTTTCTCATAACCTTGTATATTTTGGACATGTCTTCATGTCAGTACTTGTAGATTTTCATAATTCTCTTAAATGATAGTGAACATGTATAAAGTCTTTACTGTGTGCCAGTACATTTAAAAGTGCATATCGTTTATTAACACATTTAACTCTCACAACAACTTCATGAGGTAGGAACTTCTATTACAGAGGCAGACGCTAAAGGCACAGAGAGGTGAGGTTATCCACCTGCAGTTACATAGTAAATAGCAGAGTCAGTATTTGAAGCCAGTCAGTCTGGCTCCAGAGTCTTTGACCTTAGTCACTTCAGTACCATGTTTCTCAGATGAGTGTGGTATTCCTTTACATGCCTATGCCCTCATTCATGTAATTACTTCATGGTTGGACTTGGAGTACCCCTCACCCCTTTTGCTCCAATATATGAGGTTCTGTTCTAAGTCTATTAATACCTCTGCGAACCAAAGTACATCAAAATCCCTGTCCTTATAAAATTCTTCCTCAGAGTGTGTGCGTCGGGGGGGGGGATGGAGTGGAGGTAAGTGGGGGACAGACTATTAAAAATTAATAGAATTACATAGTATAGGAAAGGGGAGAGGTAGTATGAAGAAGGAATGATGGCTGTTGGATGTCACAGTGGAAAACAGGGTGTGAAGATAATATGCGAGCAGAGACCGGTAGATGAAAGGAAATGAGTCATGTGGACACCTGTGCAAAAATGTATCAGTGGTGGAAACAGCAAGTGCAGAGGCCTAATGTAGGAGTCTGCATGGCGTTTTTCCAGGAATACTTACAAACTTGTGTATCTGGGGCAGAGTAGGTGAGGAAAAGAGTAGTAGCAATTACAGGAGCTACTGGAAAGGAGGAATGAGGAGAGGAGGGCCCAGGTAGTATACGGGCTTGTTGGCCATCTTTAAGAACTTTGACTTTTATCCTTCTGAGATAATGATCCATGACAAGATTTTGAGGAGAGAGGTGCAGTATTCTTATTTGTATTTTAAAAAGATCACTCGGACTGCTGTTGAGACTAAATTGTAAGAGAACAAAGGCAGAAGGAAACAGGGAGAAATGTTAGTGGCTTAAACCAGAGTGGTAGCAGAGGAGGTGATGAAAAGTGGTTGGAATCTGGACATATGTCCAAGTACAGTCAGATTGAGTGCAAGAGAACAACATATTAAGGATAATTTCAAGATTTTTGAAAAGAACAACTGGAAGGATGGACTTGCTTTTAATTGATTGACTGTTAACTTGCACACATGTCTTGATGCTGAATTTCTGAATCAAAGAATGAACCTATGGCCTTTGGTACTTCTGATACAACTTTTAAGCCACTGGCTTTAGGAACCAGATAGTATGTAACCTGGATTGTCGTGTAAAATTGGGGTTTCAGTTTTAGAGAGATGTAAACATATGCAATAGACACAAGCTGGCTTTCCAGGTGACGTAACTAGGTGTTGTCAGTATTTTTCAGAATATGAGCTTTAGTTTTGCAGATTCAGAAACTTGATTCTGTAGATTTACCTAGAGTTAAACGGATTCAGGGACCAAACTTGTGATAACCAGCCTTACCAATTCAGTTTCTCATGAAGGCCCATCTGACCATGGTCAACAGCAGCCAGCCTCCCAGAATTATAAGGATTCCCACACCCCCGACTTTCTGCCTTTGTCCTCCAATCTGGGGAAATGCTAATTTCCTGAATTCCAGGGAGAGTCACTTTTAGCAGCCAGCCTGGCAGGATTCAGAGGGAACCATCTTCCTTTAAGCCCAAGGAGTCATTCCCATTCTCTGCACTTGGTTCCTTTTGAAGCCAGGAGGCTAGTTAGGTTTACCTTGTGCTTTCCTGCTGTGTTTCTTGGTTTCTACACAGCATGCAAGCACCAGTTACCCATTTTCTGATTATTACAAGAGATACTTCTGCTTCTTCCCATCCCCCATCACTTGTATCCCCTGTAGCTTCTTTTAAAAACACTTTTATGAAAGAAAATTTTGGTTGAAGACTTAGGTATTATAATGAGTATTTTTATGTAGATTAAGCATCAAACTTATAGGAAAGATATAAGGAATATGAGAAATGAACATGGAGAAAGAAGCAACATTTCTTCTTTACCTGCTATCTGTGTTTTTCTTGATATATTGATGAATTTATTTTTCTATTAGACTGTTATTTTGTTCACAAGACTCAGGAAAACAGGAACCGTCAAATATTAAATTGTGTTTATACTTTGAAGACATTCACTGTATTCTCTGTAAGTTTCTCTGCTGTTTTAATCAAGAAATGTTTGCTCCAGTGTTTATTACACGATCAAAACTCAAGTTTAATTTATGTTCCGAAGTATAATATTCAAGGCCCCAGATGATCTTGGGGACTCATTCCAGCTCCAACACAAACTCCACAAAGTCTGAAACTTTGGGCTCTGATCACCGCAATCTCAGCTTCTCATCTGTGAAATAATCTTAAGTCACCTTTATCTGTTTCCTATGATGCTATGAATTTTAAGGTTCTGTACAAATGATTTTTTGCATTTGGTGCTTGGCAGAAAAGATGGAAAGGTTTCTTTATTACTCATATTAATGCTCTAGATAAGGCTATGTTTCTATTTTAATATAAAAATGTTTTAAGAAAATGTGAAAGATTATATTGAATTTACATTCAGTTTTCATTCTAATATTTCAAGGCTATCTAAAATGAAGACATGGAAATTTGTACTCTTTTAAAATTTCTTAAGGTATTATTCTTATCAGCATTCATATTTTAAAAGATAAAGCTTTTAAAAATATATCTGTGCTGGGTACGTTTCTAATGATATTTTTCTCAGGCTTTTATTAACCTGAACAAAGCTCACTGAACAAAAAGGGTAAGATGAAAGAAAGGAATGTTTAGAACAAGAATACTCTGAGAAATTGCCTTAAAATGTTTTCTCTTTTATTTGGTCACATATAAAGTAGCATTAGTATTCCGTAAGTGGGGTATAATTTTTGTCTTGTATTATAGTTCTGGTCTACCCTCTCATTTTAAAGCCAAATTTAATAAAAGAATGAAATATTTTAAATGAATCACTTAATCAAGATTCTCTATTTTAAACTTTTCCTCTTAATTTTCTGCTATTCTGCTTACTCCCTTAAAATCATCCTTGGACTTTTTCATGACTTGTTCTAATGTGTATTCTGTCACCAGGACATTTTACCTTTGTTGTTACATATTGGCTATACTATTTTCAAATGTGTTACTTAACTACCTAATGGTTACCTTGACGAAGTGCTATATAAATGCTAACCATGATTATTATTGTTACAGTATTGTTATTGATGGTTATGTTACACCTTTTTTGTTTTCTGCAGTAATATTTTCATCCTATGGAAATATTTCTACATCTCTCAATAAACTTAAAGTTCTGTACTCATTGGGATTCTCTTCATACCCTTAGAGTCAACTGCATCCACTATTATGAGCTATCACTTTGGAACACATTTCTAAAATCTACCTCAGACTTCACTCCTAGCCAGCTGACTTGCATTTCCAGAGACTTGATGGGTATATGTGGACCCTCAAGTTTAGTGTGTCCTATGTAAATTTCTTTTGTTTCAATTCTCAGCCACCTTATCCCTATAGCTAGTCGCCACTGTCTTGCTTTCTTAGGCAAGAGATCAGCAAACTCTGGCCTTTGGGCCAAATTGACCTGCTTATTTTTGTAAATGAAGTTTTATTGGAACTCAGGGACACCCATTTGTTATGTATGACTGCCTTTGCTCTGAGGTGGCAGAGTTGCAACAGAGAGACCTGTGGCCAGCAAAGCCTAAAGTATTTACTATCTGTCCCTCTTCCCCCTCCTCTTCCCCCTCCTCTTCCTTGCCCCCCTCGTCTCCTCCTCCCTCTTCCTCCCCCTTCTCCTCTTCTCTTCCCCTCCTCCTCCCCTTCCTCCTCCTTCTCTCCTTCTTCCTCTTTCTCTTCCCCTTCTTCCTCTCCTTTTCCTCCTTCTTAATTTTTTTGTGCCTCTTCCCAATG
Organism: Eidolon dupreanum; assembly: GCA_028627145.1. Lineage (NCBI taxonomy): Eukaryota > Metazoa > Chordata > Mammalia > Chiroptera > Pteropodidae > Eidolon > Eidolon dupreanum. The sequence continues at coordinate 64,350,649 of CM053502.1, read as the reverse complement.
CATTCAGGTTTCCATATTCTTTTGCCGAGGGCAACACTCAACATCATGCCTTAGCTGTGCTTAATAATCAAGTAATCGAATCACATTATAGGAAGCAGGCATTTTATTTGGATTTAATTATTGGTGACCTCATGGACTCTTTTGGATGTTTGGCAGTGATTCTTTGCAGTTCTTGAAGAAGCCAGATGTTACTTCCTTGGATAGATTGTTAACATAAACAAAAGGTCTTTTTCATTTGATGAGGTATTTCACATTTATTACAAGAAAACTATTTGTATACAATGATATGCTTGATACTGATAAAAAAGTAAAACCAGAGGGTAGAGGTAGGCAGTAGTTCTTTTGGATATGTTAAGCAATCTACAAAAGTCAGATTTCTTTGATTTTGTTAACATGTTTTTTCAAGATTCCAAGTGGAAAAACTGTACCAAAGTGCTCTAAGAAGTTATTGAAATGAAACATGGGTGCTCTTAAATAGCATTTATATTCTGCCTGTTCATTCATTTATTTAATCATTCTTTGCATACTTCTCATACCATATTGTCTATGGTATGATAAATAAGCACATAATTCAGAAGTCTTACTTTAATATATTTTCTTTAAGCAGCTGTGAGAAAATCTAGTTTCATGCTAGATGGGCTTGTTATTTAGAGAATTATATGCACTAACATCAGTTCCATGGGTACACTTGTGAGCAGAAGAATTAACACTGTTTTCTCTTCAATCTTTTAGAAAAGCTCAAGAGGAGAACAAGAAAATAGTGCTAGCTGGATGTGTTCCTCAAGCCCAGCCTCGTCAGGACTACCTTAAAGGACTGAGCGTCATAGGGGTAAGCTTGTACCTGATGGAAAAAAAGAAAATCTTATATTATTAAAATATGTAATAACTCCACATTTTATTTTCTACTTCTATGTTATTTACAAGCTGTGTTAACAATAATGGCTGTCCTTAACTTACTTATTGTCACTGAAACTTTGTCATGTCTGTGGAACCTTTTCACTTTAGCACAAAAGCATGTTCTAGGTTCTCTCATTAAAAAAAAAAGTTGTGGTATGGAGTTTAAGTCACTTAATAATAACCTGGTCTTTGTCTGCCTGTTTAGTACCATCTCTTGCCATATAATTATAATTTTCCCACCCCATGGAACTACTTGTCATCCTCCAATACTTAGATACCTGTTTTGGAATGTCCCACTTCCATTATACTCACCCCCTAAGTCTTGGCTACATTACCCATTCTGTAAAGCCTTGTCTGACCACTTTGTACAGTTCTCAATCAACCTGTCTCTAGGTTCTCTTTGTTTACTGTCATTTGCTCTTTTAGCATTTCACAGAGTTGTGATTTTGGGGTTAACTTAAATGTTTTTTTGAACAGAGCCTGCCTCTCTTTTTAAATTATGAGCTTCACAGTGACAGATTTTCAGTCCTTTTTTAAAAGCCCTCACTGTGTTTCTCAGGCCTTTCTCACAATGCCTGACATACAGTAGCACTCTATAAGTGTTGGGTGACTAAACTGAATGAAATAATCTTCCCTTGTATTTTTGTTTTTGGCATGCTTTTTTCCCTGTTGGGCAGCTAGCTCAGTGAAATCAGGAGATTACTGTTTACTATCTCTTTTATTCCTTGTGGCCATCGCTATTCACAAAGTATCCAAAAGTAGGTGACATTCAGTCAGTATTAGTTGATCACATGGTGGTGCTTCATCTTTTCTAACATTTTACTGAAGCTGTACTCAGTGTGCTAAGTAATGATCTTTAAAAAAGGTTTTATTGGTTTTTAAAAAATATTAAAATATTATATGTTCATGGAAAATAGTATATGAATAATTGGAACCTGGATTGAGATTTATGGGATTTTTCCTTATTTGATGCATTATTGACAGATTCTTATACTGTATTCTCAATGTAATGAACTTATTTTCTGCTGTGAAGTCCTTGCCCCACTAGCAAATTTAATAATCTTTGAACAGACATTCTTGTATTAAACAAACAAAACCAGAATGTTTGGGAACTTTAGTTTATTTTCACCATTTGTCTGTTTACATTTTGATTTCTCTTGGTTTCAGGAATGAAATGAATATGGACTCCTAAGTTATCTTTACATGTCAGACTAACTTTCTCCATAAACATCCTGCTGTTTCAGGAAAATAAGAAACTAGTTAGAATTCTGTTTTAGAGATGGAATGTGGTAAAAGCTTGGGATTCATCTTAGATTTTATCTCAGGGAATTAAGTTACTAGAATAGTAGAATTTCTTTAGAAAGGCAAAAAGCTCTTCTCTGAATGCATTATGCTAACATTTTCCTGAACTCCATGGTGTGTAGTGAAGAGCTTAGTACATGTTAGGATGCAAGAGGATTCTCAAGGTAGTGTAAGGGAGGACACTCAGTGCTGTTAATGTGGAAGATGATTTTCAGGGATAGACATTTTTTCCCTAGTTAATCTAGCACCTCTTTTGTTCTGTCACCTAGTCTCATTTTATTACCTTTAAAATTCTTTAAATTTATTTTGTTTTGTTCCTTTATAACTGAAGCTAACTCAAGAACATGTTTTAAAGTGAATAGAAAGAAAATTCAGTTCCATTGCCCTAACACAATAATTATAACCTTACTTATTTCTGTCATACTTTTAACCTTTTCATATTTTACTTAATTATAATCTCCAAACTGTTTTATCTTCTTATTTTTCCATGAGGTTTTTAAATTATTTTAATATTTTTATTAATATTCTATTGAAGGATATACCATAATTTGCTTAACTATTCTTGATTATTAGATAGAAGTATTTTCAGATTTTTAGGAAATACGCATCACACATTAATGCCCACAAGGGCTTTTTATTTTAATTTAAAATTAGTGTATTATAAAGAGTTTTCAAAGATAGAATCAGCAAAGTTTTAGAGTTATAATTTACTTTGATCTAAAACAAGTATTATTATTATTATTAAACTCTAAGATTTTGTCAGCATCATTTTATAGAGCATTTTTTCTGTAGCAGCTGTATGACATATATCAAATGTTTCTTTATATAAAAAATAGTCCACAGAACTGAAAATTTTGAAAAAATATTGGAAATAGGAAACCAAAATCATCTATAATTAGCGTTAAAGAGACCTATTTCTGAATAGAATTGATAGAATTGCTATAAAAGCAGAAACCTTTTGAAATATAATGAGTTACAATGAAATAAGGAAATGAATTTTATTAATTAGTACAAAGAAAAAATAATTCTGAAGTGTGAAAAAATATGAAGATGATTAAATTCCGTAACTTGGGAAACTATTTTTAGGAGGATGTCTCAAATTGTATTGCACGTTTGATTTACAGACCGTATGAAAACTGTTATTCCTTCACAGAATTCCTCTCACAGAATTTCTATGATGGAACGCGTTAATAGAGGTGGAAGGAAGGACAGCTGTAACTGCGCTCTGTGCTTTCACCTCCTGCTAGGATTTGTTTTTGTCACCCTACAATACAGGGAGGATGTGTCAGTTCTATTGACCCACTGAATGAAATAAAAAGCTGCCTTTAGGTGGGGGATCAGTGGGTGAGCAAGCTACTTAATGCACACCTGAGTTCAAAAGATAGATAGATAGATAGATAGATAGATAGATAGATATATACTGTCCAATATTTGCAGATGCTCATAGGATTTAAGAAGCTATTTAATAAGTAAGAAGGATATTATTACTATCTTACTACATGTTATTCTCCATCAGTATCAGCCTTTAGAAATGGTGCATTTAATTTGTTTTCAGAGATAGCAAGTGTGGTGAGGACACATAGTAATTGGTGATTTGACCCCTGGGCCTTTTTCGTCATCTATCTTGCTGCTTCCTGAAACAATCTAGTTGTATTAATATTATTTGTGTGATGGTGCATGGAAAGAAAATACAAGTAAAACCTACCAGCCTCTAGATCCAGAACTGGCTTTGGTAGCAGTCACCTTCTCCCATCCTGGAGCACAAAGCTGTCTAATTTTTTTCACATTAGGAGAGAAGAAAGAACAGATTTGAAACATAGATGTCTCAGATAAAAATATCTTTTCTAACCAAAACTTTTTATCCTAGCATGATTAAGTAAAGTTTATATTTTATGTCTAAAATATATGTATTTGTAGGTAACCAGTATAGAATCAAGATCTTTTTAATTTTTTCAGTATCTTGAAACATTTTACCTTATGGTAAAACATTTAATTTCTCTTCTGGCAGATAGTTACGGTTAATCACCCACCTTTGAATGAGTTTTCATGCGATATCATTTTTTTTAATCACTGCTGTTATTTGTCTAAATTGGTTACTCTGCCTAGCTGTAGGTGGTTCCATCATCTTGTGACTATACCTATTAAATGCTCCTTTCCTTCTTTTCAGCTCATTTATTGGCAGGAAAGTTTCTTTTAGATTAGTCAACCAAATAGCAGGATGTTCTCTGTTAAAGTCTGGTGTGAAAAAAGAATAGTACACATCAGGACTCAGAAAGCCTGGCTTCAAATTCCAGAGCTGCCACATTATTCTTCCTTAGATTCAGCAAGTAAGTACTAGGTGCCTACTATGAGCTAGCTACAGTTCTGGGTGGTGGGAATGCAGTAGTATATAAAATCATTAGAGATCCCTATATTCATAGAGCTTATATTCCAGTGTTTGGGGAGAGACATATAGTTTGAGCCTAGAATGTTTCCAGCTTCCTGGAGAATGTGGTGGGGTGGGCCCTAGACCACAGAGAGATTGATTTGTTGGGAATTTTCTGATGGAAATATACTTTGAGCCCATCAGTTAGGAGTTATGTTAGGGATAGATGGGTGAAATAATATTTATTTGCTTGAGTTCTTAAGGTTCTGTAATTTCTCAGTTATTGTAGTAGTCATTAATAATAGGCAGGACATTTATTAGGAAGGTTGATTTTTACTGTGTTACAAGAAAGCATGTTTACAAAAACTGTATAGTACATTTTGTATAGATTTTCTGTGCTAATAAACACGGACTTGCATTTGAACTTGGTCTTGGTGTTGATTCATTAAGCTTTGTTGTAAATTGCACAATTTCTCTAGAAATCCTGAATAAACTACAAGTTAATACACAGGCTATAACATTCAAAAACATGCAGTTCACAGCAGACTATGTAATTTGATGTCGAAAATTTGTAAATGACAAAACTTCCTAATGTGCAAGCTGTGAGCCTTACAGTACACATTTTCTTTGGAGAGCCGAATAAAAGTGTGGTTTAACGCAGGTATCCAGTTATCTCAGGGACTATTACCAGGTTGATTTGCAGTGGTTTAAAAATTTTTTCAAGCAGCCTGTTCTAATCCCGAAAAGTCAAACAGCATGATGACTATTTCAAATGTGAACACTTTAATTTTGAAAATTATATGTATAAAGCAGCATTTGAAAAAGGCTATATTTGAGAATATTTCCATTATATACCATATTGCAAAAGGTAAATTTATGAAGTAAAACACTGGCATAGTGACATCAATATTGAGGGTAAAGCTTGAGAAAATGTGTCCTGTTTTTCTCTACTTCATGTCTTCTAATATTTCCTTTTCTCATATATATATATTACTTCTAATTATTTAAAAGGCAGCATCATAACAGAATGACATATAAATTAAAAGCCTATCCATGTTTGTACCTTCCTAGATCTGTTATTTTTTTCATGGCCTCTTCTGATTTATCTGTATGTATACACATTTTTCACCTATGGAATTATAAAAAAATGGTGCATCGTAGTAGTTAAGAGTGTGAATTGAGGAGCTAGATAGCGTAGGTTCATATCCCTGTTGCACCACTTATTAGCTGTATGCCCTTGTACAAGATACTTACCTTTTCTGTGCCTCAGTTTCTTCACTGGTAGAATGGAGATAATAATAGAACCTGAGTTTTTTAAAGGTTAAATGAGGTAATACCTGTTATGTGCTTAGCATGGCATTGGCACATAGTTAGTGCTCAGAATTGGCTTTTTAAAATTTTTTTTAAATTTAATTCACTTACTAGTAGAATCAACATTAAGCACTGGATTGAAGCTATGTGGAGCCCTGGAATCCACTGTGTGCCTGGAACAAAACTATTTGCTAGAGATATGGAGCTGAATAAAATTTGTCTTTTCCATTAAAGACTATGAAATCTGAAGAGAAGCACAAGAAATTATGATAAATATGCATAGGGATAAACTCCTATGGGTACATGGGGCCATCCTTGACTTGAACTTCAAAGGCTGAGTAGTGGTTTGATAAATTAAGAAACTAGAAAGGGCTTTCTAGCAGAAGCATCTATAAAAAGCGTGTGCTTAAGGGTGCCTGGTAGGGGGCAGTAAGAGCAAGAAGTGTGTCCTGACGAGTGTAACTTGGAGGGAGTAGTTTAAAGAGATGTAATTTTTTTTTTTTAAGTTTTGGTGACATTGGTTAACGACATCCAGTAAATTTCAGGTGTACAATTTAGTAGTAAGGTGCACACACACACACACACACACACACACACACACACACATACACACATTATCGTGTGTTCACCGCCCATAGTTAGATTTCTTTCTGTCACCACATATTTGATCCCTTTTACCCCATCTACCACCTCCCTCCCTGCTGCCCCCACTCTCTGGTAGCCACTAGTCTTGTACATGGCCATGAGTCTCTGTTTGTCCTGTTTGTTGCTTTTAGGTTTATATCAGCAGGTATAGTTTAGAGTAGTGCAGATACAGTGTTAGAGTAGTTAGCAGGTGGAGAGAAGTTTGCATTCAGTGGAATGCTTCAGTCACACTCAAGGACAGGTGACAGACTGGGTGGGGGGTGAGACAGCATAAAACGGTGAGGTTTAGAAGCAGTATGGTCAAGTAGTTATTTCTATGTGCCCTTTATTCATTGTCTGTTATTTTCTTATATGTTACTGATATTCAGTGAGATTTACTGAGGTATAGTTAGCATACAGTGAAATTTACCTTTGATGAATTTTGACAAATGTATACTGTTGTGTAAGCACCACCACAACCAAAATATAGAACATATATCCCTGTACCAAAAAGTTCCTTTGTGTCCTTTTGTACTGAGCCCCTTCCTCCACCAAACACATGTACCTGCAGTCCTTGGCAGTGATTGCTCTAATTTCTGTCTCTATAGTTTTGCTGTTTTCATAATGTCATATAAATGGAATTATACGTTACTTATTTCTTGCTGTTTTCATTTAGCATAATGCATTCCGTATTCATCCATGTTGTGGTTGTTAATCATTCCTTTTTATTGCCTAGAATTATTTTACTGTATGATGGACCACACTTTGTTCTTCTGTTCACCACGTGATGGAAATTTGTGTTTTTTGATGTTAAAAATAAAATTTTTACAAACATTAATGCATTAATTCTTTGTGTGGATATATGTTTGCATTTTCTTTGGTGAATACCTAGGAATGGCATCACCTGGTCACATGGTAAGCATCTGCTCAACCATTTAAGAAACTACCAAATTATTTTTCAAAACAACTAGACCATTTTGCATTTCCACCAGTGGTTCCAGTTGTTTCACATCCTCACCAAAACTTGGTACTACAAGTTCTTTTTCTTTCTTTTTTTTCTTTTTCTTTTAGCAATTGTGTTAGGTATGTAGTGGTATCTCATTGTGGTCTTAATTTTCTTTTCTTTGTTGACTGGTGTTGAGCATATTTTTGAGTGATTATCTGCCATCCATATATATATATCTTTAGTAAAATATTCAAATCTTTTACCACTTCTCTCTTTTTGGTGACTTTGATTTAGAAAACTATTTCTTAGGAAACACACACACACACACACACACACACACACACACACACGCGCGAAACTATTTCTTAGGACATGAAAGAAAAGAAATTGATAAATTGGACTTTACCCAAATTAAGTACTTTTGCTCCTCAAAAGATACTGTTAAGAAAATGAAAGGATGAACCATAGACTGGGAGAAAATATTAACAAAACACATAGTACCTAGAAGGTTTATATGCAGAATACATATAAACTTAACAGTAGAAAATCAGTCTGTTTTAACACAGGGAAAAGATTTGTCTTTTTTTTTATCATCATTTTTCATTGTCTTTCAAAATTTTCATATAGGAGAAAGTGAATATTTGGGGGGCATAAGTGGATAATTCCAGCAGCAGTTATTTTAAAAAAAAATTTCTTTCCCTTTTTATGATGCTAACTTTTTCATGTGTTTGTTTAATTGCCGTATTTGTTTTATATACCCCATAACAAATTACCATAAATATAGCTGGGCTCATCTGGATAATCTAGGCTAATCTCATCATCTCAGGGTCTTTAATCTTAATCATATCTACAAATTTCTGTTTGCCAAGTCAGGTAACATAGTCATTGATTTTGGGGATTAGGATGTAAACATCTTTGGGAGGCAATTATTCTGCCTCCTACATAAAGCATTATTTGTTGGTTGATGTTTTATATCTCTCATGTGTATTTTTGTTTTAGTTCTAATACTACTGTTTTTAACTTTAGTATCACTTTAAAAACTGTTTTTTGCTGTGCTATTATTTAATACAATATTCTAATGTTCCAAATCATATTTCTCTACATAATTGAGTTTAGCATGTTCAATTTTGTTATAATTGCTGAAAGATTTTTTCTACTACAGAAAGTTTTATAAGTATTTTAATTGGATTTAAGAGGAAGATACCCATTTCACTGGCATCCGTCTAGCCTGGCTTCATCTTTTAATTAGTAATTTTTATTTCTTACTTAGTGTTAGTCACTCACTGGTACCATTCAGGTAGAAAATATGCTTTTAGTCGTGTGTGGAATGTGCTGTCATATAATTTTTGTACTATTTGTACTATTGGGGAATAATTTTTCTCAAGAAGAGATGAAAGAAGATGAAAATATACTGGGAGATGAGAAAGTTTTGTTCAAAAATTTAAACCACATGTAGCATCAAATGCTTTTTTGTGTACCTCTTTAGCAAACTTGTTCACAAGCTTGTGAATTCAAGAAATATTCTCAAGGAGTTTAAAGATGTTAAGATAGCTTAGTGACTTCTATGGATTTCCCCAAATTGAAGAAATTTGGAAATTGAACTCTTTTCCCATAAATACTACTAATAGAGCTAAGGAGTTTTCTTAACAGCTTGGAGGAAAAAAAATAAGGGAAATTTTTAGAGAGAAAAATATTTTTATAAAGAAGTCAGTACTGAACTTTAACCTGTAAGATGCTGATTATTGGATCAAACTTTTATGGTAAAAGTGAAAAATTTGAACATGTATTTGATGGAAAGGCTTTTTATATGTGTAGTTCTTAACAGAGATAAAAAGGCATTTTTTTTCTTTTGAAGATTGTTAAGAGTTTTTAGGTGGTTTTAAAGTTTTGGTCTGATACTTTTTAAACAATAATAATGACAGGTTGTCCTTGTTTACTTATACACAGCCAAAATTAAGAGAACTAATGAGAAAGTTCCTCTGTGTTTGTGTATATCTGTAATGTAGATACACTCTTTGATCCTGAAAGGATTTGAGATGTTTTGGGGTAAAACCAAGGAATAGTAAAACTTCATCCAGATTCATATAAGTGTAAAAAGACTCACAACCGAGTAACAGAGAAATGTGGATAAAGAATAGTCTTTGCATATTTTCCATAGGATTAGCCCAAGCAATGCTATTATAATTGTTCTTTTAACCTTCTAGTGACTTACTTTTGCAAATAGAATAAAATCTAAACTACATAGCATGAGCTATGAGATCTCATATAATCTTCCTCTAATGATTTGACCTCATCTCCTATCACTCTGCCCCACATTCACTATCATTTTTGTCTCTTAGCCATTTTATGTACTCTTCCCTAGAGGTTCACATTCATGCTTATGTCTTATGGTTTGGGTCCCAGGATTAATGCTGCCTGTTCAGAGGACCACTGTAGCAAAATTGCTCTCTCTACCTACTGTTACTGTCAGGTTTTATTTTCTTCATAGCATCTGTCATGGTAGGAAATGGACAGTTTTAGTTGTTTACATGTTCGTTTCCCCCAATTAAAGTATAAGGCCTGTGAAGAAGGGACTTGATATTTTTCACTGTTTTATTCCCAGTCCAAGTACAGTGTGCATCGTGCTTTGTTGGTGCTTAATAGATATTTGTCAAGTGAATGCATGCATGCCAGTGGTGATTTGTAGGGGAGAGTTTGGGGGAATAGGTCTCTTGAAAGACCATGTTCAGTTAGATAGCACTCTGTGATCATTTAATAATGGCCTTCTTGTGTATAGGAAAAGGGAAATTCACGAAATGTTCCACCTATGTGCCAATCCTACACAAGAGCTACTGGGAATACTTAGCAAGAATTTAGTTGGATATCTTTGTGCTTCAGTTACTTCAGCCTCAGAAATAGCGGTAATATCTATAACCTAGAAATATTGTGAGCATTAAATGTGCTAGTGCATGTGATGTGTTAGCACAGAATCTGGGACATAGTAATTGCTCAAGAAATGCTAGCTATTGCAGTGTTATTACCAGTCATTAACTTTTCTAGCTGTTCAGGAAAAAGATACTTCAAATGCATATTAAAGCAGAACCTCTGACAGCGGAATATTATCAACTTGCTCCCTGATTGGCCTTTTCTTAGACTTGGCAAAATTGTATTTGAGGTATATATTAGATTCCTAGGACTGTCATAAAAAAATTACCATAGACTGGGTGGCTATCTTAGCTCTACTCTAAACTTCTACTTTCCAGTATGGTTGCCAATAGCCACTGGGGATTATTTAAATTAATTATAATTAAACTTCAGTTCCTCAGTCACAGTAGGTACATTTCAAGTATGCAATAACTAAATGTGGCTACCATGTTGGACAGCACAGCATATAAACATTTTCATCACTGTAGAAAGTTCTATTGGATAGCACTGCTCTTAACAATTAGGAAATTTCAGAATAGCACTTTTATTTGCTTTAGGTACCTTCATATAGGTTTGTTTCTTCAATGTATGTTTAGCTATAAACTTGAAGTAGTTCATAATAGCTGAATAAAATATTTTTATGGATTTCTTTTAAAAGTTCTGCAGCAGAGTGACTCATTAATGTTATTTATGAATTGTTTATTCATCAACTTCTTTCTTCATTGTCGAGAACATATGGAGTCAGTAATAGAACATACTGCATGTGTTTTTCTGTATATTTATAACTAAGTGCCTGAAGGACACAAGATACTGTTTTATTTATTTTACTTGAATTATATGCCAGAGACTAAGCTCTTGTGTATTCAGGGCTACAATTTATAGTATTAATTAAGAACAGCTTTTCTTTTCTCCCCAGAATGAATTCAATATATTTTTCCTTACTGTATATGAATCTTGAGTTTGTTCTCTTATAATTTTTCTTTTTTCTTTCCTTGCCTTCCATCCCATGCTTTTTTATTTGCCTCTTAACTTCTCCCTCTTCCATTTAACTTCCCCTCCTCTGACTCTTCTCTCCTTTTCTGTCTCTTTCTTTTTTCTACCCCACCCCACTTCCTCCAATCTCTTCCAAAAATGGAAATGACACCATATTTTCATTAAGTCAGTTAATGAACTTCTCCCCTGCTTTTTTTCTAATCAAATACTTTTTTTTCCTTCAAGTTTGATAGACCCTTCTTTTTAAAGTTTTGAGCTCCCTCACATCACCCAGTGATTAAATTATCACCTGTAGGCAATATCTATTTTTCTACTATAATAGCAAATGTAATCATTTTTTTAAATTGGAGGATATATTTTCAGCTTTGTACATTCAAGCAAATTTTATGTGACCATCAGGTGAAAGAAAATCTCTGTTTTCAACACCCACATATACATAATTGTCTTTTGACAATTTACTCATAGAAGAGCTTCAAAAATAATTACCATATACCTGTAACCCAGATTCCCCAAATGTAAATATTTAAACAAATCTGCAAATATTTCTCATATATATATATATATATATATACACTTTTTTCTGATCTTTTAGAGAGTAAGATGAAAACATGGTGCCCCTTCTAAATGTCCCTATATTTCAAAAACAAGGACATACTCTTACAAAAAAATATTTTTTTACATCACTATAGAGCAATCATAATAATCAGGAAATAATGATACAATATAATAATAATGATACAATGGCGTACAGACCTTATTCGTATATTGCCAATTGTCCCAGTAATGTCTTTTATAAGAAAAGAACCCAGATCCAAAGTTGCATTCAGCTGTCAGGTCTCTTTAGTCTCTTTTAATTTGGAACATTGCAGTTTTTACTTGAGTTTTGTGAGCCTGATTTTTGACATTAGAACATTTGACCACCCCTAACACTTTTTTTCATAATAACAGCTTGTTTTTTGAGATATAATTCACACACCATACAGTTCTCCCACTTCACATATGTAATTGAATGGTTTTTAGTATATTCACAGAGTTATGTGACCATCACTACAGTCAACTTTAAAATATTTTCATCACTCTGAAAATACTTATGAGTTTTTCCCATTTCTTTCACCACTCATTTATAGGCAATTACTAACCTACCTTGTTTCTGAAGATTTTCCTATTTTGGCCATTTATTATATATGGAATCATAATATTTGACTTATTTTTTTTTGGTCTGGCTTCTTTCACTTAGCATGTTTTAGCATATATCAATACTTCATTCCCTTTGATGCTTAAATGATATTTCATTGTATGGATATGCCACCTTTTTTTATTTTTAAGTTACAGGGACTTTTGTTGTTTCCACCTTTTGGCTGTTATGAACAATGCTGTCATTAACATTCGTCTACAAGTTTTTATGTGGACATACGTTTTCCTTTCTCTTGGATATATATCTAGGATGGGAGTTCTTGTATTGTATGGTAACTCTGTGTTTAATCGTTTTAGGACTTGCCAGATCGTTTTCCAAAGCAACTGTACCATTTCGATAGATTTCTGTTAACAGTGTATGAGGGTTCCAGTTTCTCTATATCCTCACCCACCTTGTCGTTATCTGTCTTTTTCATTATAGCCATCCTAGTGAGTATGAAGTGACATCTCATTATGGTAAATATAAATAAAATTTATTATTTTAACCAATTTTAAGTGTGCTGTTCATTGGCATTAAGTACATTTACACCATTGTACAACCATCACCACCATCCGTCTCCAGAAAGTTTTTCTAAACTGAAGATCTGTGAGCTTTAAACAGTAACTCTTCGTTTCTATATTGTGGTTTTGATTTGCATTCCCTGGTTGGCTAACAATGTTGAACATCTCTTCATGTGCTTCTTGGCCATTTGTGTATCTTTCTTGGAGAAGTATCTATTCAGATCTTTTGTCCATTTTTAAATGGCTTGTTTATCTTTGTATTATTGAGTTGTAGGAGTTCTTTATATATTGTAGGTACAAGTCTCTTTTCAGATTTATGATATGCAAAATTTTTTTATTTTCTATGTTGTAACTTTCTTGATGGTGTCCTTTGATGTACAAGGTTTTGATTTTGATGATGTCTAGTTTATCTTTTTTGTTGCTGTTGTTGCTCATGTTTTTGGTGTAATATCTAAGAAAGCATTGTCTAATTCATTATGATCTCTTGCCTTCCTCCCTCCATCTTTCCCACTTTCTTTTTGATTTCTTCCCTCTTTCTCCCAATCTCCAGACATTTCATTTCTCAGTTCTGTCTCTACTTCTAACTTATTCTCCAAGCTTCATCTTATCCAAAATACATAATTAATTCCTTTTCTTTATATCTTTCAAGTCCATCCTATAAATCTTTCAGTGCTTTTTCTCCAGCCCTTTGAACCATGCTGGTATATGTTAGATGTTCAGTAAGTGACAAGCGAATAAATGAATGAATGATGGAATGAGCAAACCTTGTATCAATCCATTTATCCATTTGACTCTTACACAAGAATTGCTGGCCCTAAGAAAAATTACAGTTGTACCTGGAATCATTGTTAAAAATTTGTGGTCTCTAATTTCAACTGACATATCAGTACTGTCCAGCAATTTTTACATGTCTCTAGTCATTCACATTTTTAAAAAACAGATGTTAAAACATTTTTAAAAACAGGTATTTTAAACATTCACTTTGTTCTTATTTAACAGTATGCTTTTTTACTCAGAGCATAGCTTAGCATTCTCTGTGACTTTAGTGAGAGTACTAGCTGCATCTGTTCCCATACTTTTCTTATAACCCTCTTGTTTCAGAAGACAAGTTGGCCCCACTCCTATTCTAGGCTTGTGTCTCTGCTTGTGTTTTGGATCTTACCCTCCCCACCTCCTGAAAGAACTTGTTCTGCCATTTATTTCTTCTATCTTCACTACTTGCTACTGCGTTTCTCCCCTCAGCAAGTAAATCTGCGCCCCCCCCCCACAATAAACAAATAAAATAAAAGGATTAAATACATTAACCTAAACCAAAACATACACTCAATTTCTCCAACTGACCAGAAGTCGTCTTTCTCTTTCTATCCAGCTTTTTGGAAGAGTAGTCTATATTAGCTGTCACCATTTTCTTTCTTTTTCAATTACAGTTGGCATACAATATTGTTAGTTTCAGGTGTACAACATAGTGATTAGACATTTATAGAACTTACGAAATAATCACCCCTCCAATTTCTTATTTAAGATTCATTACTACTAAACTCCCCACTTCCCCTAAGTTCTTTGATCCTCTCATTGTTGAATCATTGTTGAACCCATTTTAGTTTTAATGTTACTTGCTTTCTCTGTAGCATTTGACACTGTTGGCTGCTTCCTCCTCTTTGAACTTTTTGTTATCCTGGCTTTGATCACATTTTTAAAGGAAGCCACGTGGGTTCTCTTAGTAAAATCAGAACCTAATGCTTCTAGTCATTCCAGGTAGACACACCTGTTAGATAGGGCGTTCGGGACTAAAGATTCAACATTCTCTGAGATTTACTTTGTCTTCGACGGTTTCCCAATAATTATTGCTACTGCTACCATGATGCTGGGCTAAGTGAGTAGTCAGAGGCAGAGCTGGATTCAAGTGTATTCTCATAAGCCTTTCCTTATTTCCTTTAAGACACTGAAGCCAAATGAATATTTTTAAGAGATTTGCAATTGAATTTTTGATAAAGTTTTTAAATAAAGGTTCTTTTTGTCTCAGTTAATTGCAGCATTGTTATAAAATAGTGAAAGATTAGAGGTAGCATAAAGGCCCATTAGTAGTGGAATGGGTAAATGTGTAACAGTATATCGATACAGAAGATACTGGGCAGCTAATAAAATGAATGAAGTAGGCCTAAATGTATTGATGATGTATAGAAAATAAAGCAAGGTGTAGCTCTTATTGTCTTCTACCTCATAATTTGTTAAAACAAAACAAAACAAAACAAAACTGCAGAACAGAACTACATTATCCCCCCCATGGTTTCACTTGCTGCAGTTTCAGTTATTCATAGTCAGCCACAGTGTGAAAATATTAAATGGAAATTTCCAGAAATAGTTCGTAAGTTTTAAATTGTGTGCTCTTCTGAGTAACGTGATGAAATCTTATGCCATCCTGCACTGTCCTGTTCTGACCCCTCTGGAACTTCAAATCATCCCTTTGTCTGGTGTATCCAATCTGTGTATGCTATCTGCCCATTAGTCATTTAGTAGCCATCTCTGTTATCAGATTGATTATCAGAGAAAGAGTCCACATTTCCATAACTTTTATTCTGTTGTATTGTTATAATTGTTCTATTTTATAAGTTATTGTTGCTGATCTCTTACTGGGCCTATATTTATAAGTTAAACTTTATCACAGGTGTTTGTGTATGGGAAAAAACATATAGGGCTTGGTACTGTCTGTGGATAGGTACTATCTGGGGTTTCAGGTGTCCACTGGGGGTCTTGGAATGTATCTCTCATGGGTAAGGGGGAACTACTTACTGTTTAGCACTGAAAAATGCCTTGGAAAATGCTTCTACTTATCTAACTATTATGAGTGATTTCATCTGAAGATTGGAGATGGAGGATGTTATGGGTTACTTTATTTACTCTTTATATTTTTATTTTGTTTGAATTTTTTCAGTGAGGATGTATTTCTTCTGTAATAAAACAATGATGACTTGAGAATGTTTAAAGTAGAAATAATATCAGTTTATGACCTATTCTTACTTTCTCTGTTCCGTTAGCTGTTTAGACTACAATTTTTGCTTTTTTCATTTTCCTTCTAAAATCAAACCACACTAGCTCTGTCTACTTAGTGGGCTTCTTATAATCTAATCCTATTTATCCCTCAAGAGTCACCTTTGATTCTCTGAGAAGCATTCCTGGATCACTCAGTCGTATTTTATTACCTTTCCTCTGTGATCCCATGACACCCTGGGAAATCTTCCTTAGTCACTGGTGTCTAAGGCAGGAGCTGTTATTATTTGACTTTATAGTCCATGGAACTGAGCATAGTACTGAGCACACGGTAGAAATTTATTAAAAGGGGTTTCAGTGTTAATAAAGCATAGAATTTTGGGTATATCTCCTTAATATTAGCATGTCCTTTTGTGTAGGTTATCATTGTATGCCATTTTATTTGAAGTTCTATGTGAAGAGACATGTTTTAATTAAACTTCAGTTTTTATCTCAGAATGTTTTGAGTTTATGTTGATGAGCTCTCCTAACAGAACTCCAGGCAGTTTATATAAATGTTACATTTTTTCAATTGTTATTAGAGGACAGGAGAGTGGTAATTTCATACTTTACTGTGATATAAAACATTAATATAGAATATTTTTATAATATCTCCAAATGCATTAATTAAAGAAAACCTACATTCGTGTGCTTAGAAAATGTGTAATATTGATTCAGGCAGAAGGATAAACACAAATTAATGTTTCTTCTGCGTGTAAATTGCTTGTCTAACAGTTTGTTTTCTTTTTAGGTTCAACAGATAGATCGTGTAGTGGAAGTTGTGGAGGAAACAATTAAAGGTAATTGTTGAAAGTGAGATAAGCAGAGGTATATATTGTTTGAACTATATTATAAAAAATATTACTTAGTTAACATTTCTTGGGCATCTTTTTTTTTTCCGCACCTACAGCACCTGGTATTCCTATTATTGGTCACCTTATGAAAATTTTTGTTCTAGATATAAAACAATATTTTGTCCATGATTGTTTCATGCATTGACTGATCCTATATAGAAGGCATATATTTGATTAGCTTATAGATGAGTCATTTTTTATCTTTTATTTTTGTCTAAAATAGATTTAATTTAAATCTCAGATCAGGAAGACAGAATTTAATCAATCCTGAAATAACGAAATGATGTCATTTGTGTTATTTTCAGTTTTATTGAGATAAAATTGACATTTGCATATTTTCATATTACAATTAGTTGCAGTTTTCCTTTTTTAAAGTACTGCTAAGTACTTTTTAAAGTCATATTCAATTTTAATACCTCTTCAAGGTGTAAGTTTTATAGTTACACCAGAAAATAGAATTTTGCTTCGCTTGTTTCATTAACCAGTGTTCTTTGAAACAGATTCTTATTGATGTCATTGAGAAATAAGCCATCCTTAGTTCTGTATTTTAATATTTAAATATCTATAGTTTATTTTGCCTTATAGGTTAGCACAAATGAAAACCATTAGTATGATTTTGAAATATTAAGTTAAATGAATTGAGAGCCTCACTTAAAATTTTAACTATTTTGTTATAAATGAGAAACATGTTTTTTTTTTTTTTTAAAGAAAACAAATGATAACTTCTGCTAAATTGAGATTTTTAACCATATACTTTTACTACTGGCTTATTTCTACTGCCTTTCATATGCTGTTATAAATGTTCATTAATTTTAAATCTTTGATTTATTAGAGATTGATGTTCACAGAATATGAGACTTAGACTATACCTTAACCTTTTTTTGAAAATTTAAAATAAAGTAAAATATTATGATTAAAATGTTGAGCAGTGGTAAGTTTGAAATTTTTGTTCAAATTATACCTCAACCCCATCTTGGAGAATCCAGAAATACTAGCATTTATTGTGCACTTACAGTGAGACAGGCACTATGCTAGATACTTCACATGGATTAAGTCATTTAATCTTCACCACAGTACTGTGAAATGAATATAAACATTATCCTCATTTTTCAGATGAGGAAGTTGAAACACAAGGTCACACAGTAAGTGGCAGAGTTGGGATTTGAATCCTGGCAGTTCTGGGTCCAGTGCCTGTGCTCTTAAGTTTGACACTACCTTCACATTATACTGTGACTTCTCTGCTCTCTCCCAGTTGAGAATCACTGCTTTAGTGGTTGTTTGATTATGCTTCTTAAAGCAGTGCTTCAGGATGCTTGAAGATATTGTTGCCTTATGTATCTTCTGTTTGAGTACTAGGTGTATACTGGCCACTCAATAATTTTTAAAAGAAATTAATGGTAGTGAAGCTAACAGGAGGAAATCTAGGTGAACTTGGATATGGCAATGACTTTTTAGATGAAACAAGGGCATGATTGATGAAAGAAATGATTGATAAGCTGGACTTCATTAAAATTAAAATCTTCTGTACAAAAGATACTGTAGTACTATACACATATTATAATGGCCAAGATCCAAAACACTGACAACACCAAATACTGGAGAGGATGTGGAGCAATGGGAACACTCATTCATCGTTGGAGGGAGTACAAAGTGGTACAGCCATTTTGGAAGACAGTTTGGCAGAGTCTTACAAAACTAAACATAGCCTTTCCATATTATTCAGCAATTGCACTCCTTAGTGTTTATCCAAAGGAATTGATAACATGTCCACACAAAAACCTGAACATGGATATTTATAGAGTTTTATTCATAACTGCAAAAATGTGGAAGCAAACAACATGTCCTTCAGCAGCTGGATAAACTATGGTAATTCCAGATAGTGGAATATTAGTACTGAAAAGAAATGAGTTAGGAAGCCATGAAAAGATCTGGAGGAAACTTAGAAGTATATTACTAAGTGAAAGAAGCCAGTATAAAAAGGTTGTATACTCTATAATTCTAACCGTATAACATTTTGGAAAAAGTAAAATTAAGGTGACTATAAAAAGATCAGCAGTTACTAGTGGTTATTGAGGGAGAAAGGGTGAATAGGTGGAGTACAGAAGTTTTTTTTTTTTTTTTTTTAGGGCAGTGATACTATTCTGTATGATACTGTATTGGTGGGTACATGTCATTACACATTTGTCAAAACACATAGAATATACAGCACGATGAGTATGAATGGTGATGTAAACTGTGGGCTTTGGGTGATAATGATGTATCAGTTTAGATTCACTGATTATGACAAATGTACCATCCTGGTGAAGGATGTTGATAATGGGAGGGCTATGTGTATGTGGTGGGGAAAGGAGGTATGTGGGAAATCTATACTTTCTGCTCGATTTTGCTGTGAACCTAAAGCTGCTCTAGAAAATAGTTCATTAAAAATGATGAATAATTGTGCTCAGGTAGCCAAATGGCTTGTAGAGATATAATTTTTATAAAAAATTATAGAAAGTAAAGGTAAACTATTTTCCTATATTTATAATACTTCTGACACCAAATGTATAGGTTTTCTATGCCAAATAGTTCTGATACTAACTACCCAGAGTTAGTGCAGATGTCATTGGTTAAGGGCTCAGTCTCACAAGACTGCTCACTACATCCGATGCTAATTGCAAATCCACATTGTCATCAGGCAGACTAGTGCCCTCCTCAGATTTGATGATTTGCTGGAACAGCTCACAGAACTCAGGAAAGCCCTTTACTTACTATTATTATACTATTAATTATAAAGGAACATCCAAGTAGAAGAAATGCATAGGGCAGAGTATGTGGAAAGGGCCATAGAGCTTCCATGCCCTCTCTGGATGTGCCATTCTCCCAGCACCTCAATGCTTTTAACAACTTGAGAGCTCTTCAAACCCATCATTTAGGGGTTTTCTGGAGGCTCCATTAGGTAGGTATGATTGATTAAATCACTGACCATTGGTGATTGAACTTAATCCAGCCCCTCTCTACTCACTGGAGGTTGGGGAGCGGGGCTGAAAGTTTCAACCTTCTAATCATCTGGTCGGCTCTTCTGGTTACTATTTCAATCCTCCAAGATTTTCCTAATTAGCATAAACTCAGATATGGTTGAAAGGGGTGTATTATGAATGATAACTACAACAAAAAATGCTCCACTCATTCCTATCACTCAGGAAATGGAGTTTTAGAAACTATATCAGGAACCGGGATTGAAGACCAAATATATATATTTTTTATTATATTGCAACATCACAGAAGCCCTCTACCTCCATGGTTGGATTAATTAGGTAGGGCTTCTCACTGAGGAGTTTTGGCTTGAGTGGATTTATTAGCCAGATTGCAGTTGGATTTAATTCTAAGAGTCTGCAGCAAGAGGTGAGTTGAAGTTGATGGAGACGTTCATTGGCAGGTCTGTTTTGAGGGTAGGAAGGCTGGTGAATTAAGTCTTAGTAATGCAACAAGAGAATTTTAGAGATGGAAAGAACGTTGGAGGTGTCCCTAGTTTGCAGATGAAGAAACTGAGTTAGGAAGGGGTTAAGTGACTCATCTGAGATCTCTTGATTAATCTCAGAGCAAAGTTTGCCAATGAACTTCTGTTCTTTGCTTTCTGATACCAGTACTTCATCTAGACAGCATAAGTTAGTGAAATAATATGGCCTTTGTAACATTTACCAGTTGCTTGTTGTCTTTCAACAGGTTACTTTTCAAAGGCTCAATTTAAAATGAAGAGGCTTAAATGGATAAGACTTTTGAGATACGCAGAACATAACTAGGAGATCGATTCATATCACTGTTTCTTACTGTCTCCTTAATACCCATACTACTGGAATAACCTAATTGACCTTTGCTACCAGTGACTTTCCTTTCAATCTGACTATATACTGCTACCATTATCCTCAGATTATTTTTATGTCCTGCATATGGGCCTTTAGTTGTTGCCTGTTACTTACCAAATTAATTTTGTACTTCTTAGTGTGATCTTAATTATCTTCTGCTCCAGTCTGCCATTTCAATTTTTCTGCCATTAATTCCATATGTATACCTTTTGCTCCAACCAGTTGTGCTATTTGTTGTTTCTCCTGTGTCATTTGCAGTCTGCTTCACATTCATTGTAGGGCCCTGCACAAAAGTGGATAAGTTCTTTTTGTCTCTCAGGATCCATTCTTCACCCTTTTCCACCTGATCTATGTTCATGGAGGCTGACCTGTGTGAATTGCATCAGTAGGCCCTTGCTATCTGGCATCAGGTTTGATCTAGCCCATTGGAGGTGAGAGGTGTGACTCGAGCCTGAGATAGGAGTATTTGTTCCTTTCCTGCTCATCCTGGATTGGTTGTTTCTCTCACCCAAAGGACATAGCTTCTGTCAGGTGGCTCCCTTTATTCATCTTTTTCTCTAAGTTCCTGTAACTGTTCCTTTCCTTTGATTTTTCAGGCCGGGGGTTGAAAACAGCACCCCATTGTTGCTAGCTTTAGAATACTACATTGTCTCTTGTTGGTTTTCCTAACCTTGCCAAAGTTTAGTAAATAGTCCCTTTATTAAAATCTCTTTAATTATGCAGCATGCCATCTGCCTTGCTGGGACCCTGATTGATAAATGCTCTGTGGAGAAGCAAGGCTCTGCCCAGAAGGGCCAGATGGAATACAGCCTGACAAGAGGATTTTGCCATAACTGTCTTGTTTCCATATTTGATTTCTTTTGGGCTCTCTTCACATGTCTTTCTTGAGCAGGGTTTGGACATACAGCCTCTGCCATAGCCTGTTTGCATTCCTCTTCTTATTCCCTATGCTATGCCAAGTATTGGTTTAAAAGATGTATTAATAAGGTACATTGATGCTGAAAACATTTAAATCTCTCATAATTAACATAAAACTGTACAAAGCATGTTCCATTTGTCTCTGTCTTAGTTGGAACAAAATGGAAAATTGCAGGTTGTTTTGAATGAATCCTCACTATTTCAATAATGGCCTGAAAATTCCATCAATTTACAGCATTTATTTTAGGAGAGACCAGTTTATAATAAATTTAGAATTTTCTTCTGTATCATCTTAATAATTCAACAAGATATGTAACTGAATCTAAAGGAAGAAAGAGTGTTTAAATGATTTATGTTCATTTCTTTTTTTAAAAAAATACTGATATTGTCCTTAGTCTTGGTTTACATGGTCAGTAAAACTTTTTTTGTATGAAAGCTCCAAAGGGAATATAAATCTGTATTTCTTCTGATATGTGTACATTAAGTACTCAGAACAAAAAATATTTTTAAAATTCCGTGTAAAAGATAGTCTAACTGGATAATTTAAGAAATAATTGCAAGTAGATATTGCCTATTGAAATTAGAAAAATATTTTTACTGTTGTTATATTTCTTCACCAGTCAACCTCTAATAAAAGAGGCCTGTATTGTTATTAATATGTTTGCTGGTATTTCATTCATTCTGATTCCAAATGCCTCCAGTGTTGGTAATTCAAGACTTTCCCAATATGCTATGATCTGTAAATTTAATTGATTTTCTGTTTCCCCTAACTTCTCAGTAATTGATGTGATCTTGGATTAGATTGGCCTAAATTCCCAGGGTACTTCACCAAACAGCTTTCTTATTTAACACATTGCTATTAATCTTCACTCTGTCAGATTTTGTGCTTTGCATTTGATGCTAATTCAGGGCATAAACTCTTTGTAAATTGAGACTGGAAGGCAGAACTATATTGAGTGTGGTTTTATCAGTGTTAATGATTGAGGAACTGCCTTGTAAATTCCAATGGAGATTTACTTGAGGATGTTTTCCAGGTATAATGAATAAGTGAATTAAGCTTGGTTATGGAGCATTTTATATTCGCGACAGCATTATACTACAAAAGCTTTTTCAGTGTTTGTTTTCAATAAATAATTTGTTGATTTTCAAAATATACTTTGAAAGGACACTTTTATGCATCCTCTTATCTAATTTCTGGTACAGATACTATAGGCTGAATATAATGGAAAAAGTTGTGCATTTGGTTTTACATAATGGGCACACTTCCTAGTTTCACTGGTGTTATTAGATAGGTGATAACTTCTACTTCCTAATAATCAAGGAGCAAGGGGTTTATTGCTGTTATTTATTTTCAGTGAGCCTGTTTGTTTTATGTACCGTGTTAATATGTGGTTACAGTTTGGTAATCATTACATTTTGCCATCTTCTTAAATGTGTCAGTTTATGTCCTTTCTGTTCTCTTTCCTTTCTTTCCTCTTTTTTGGTTCTCCCAAATTAACAATGGGATTCTAACTTACTTATGCTCTATACATCCATATACGTTATTTCTAGAATGAACTTTTTATTTATTGCACCTCTCTTAGATCGCATTTTTCAAATCATAATATTTTTAGAAATAGGAATAGACAGATATCTTTATGATCCCAAACAGTGAAGTTCTGCTATAGGACTTTATGTTGATTTTTCACATCATTTTATTCTATACCTTGGTTTGGAGTAATGGCTGGAAAGGACTGTCTCTTAGAGAATCCACCATGTCATGTCATATCTTTAGCTCTTTGACTTCATAACTTTATTAGCCAAATGTTCAGTTCTGTTTCCAGCCTCACACATACTGAGCAGCAGCAATATTCTTTATCTTCTACAAAAGCATCTTCCATAAACTTTGTAAATGGTTATCATTTTTTTTTTAATGAAAGTAGTTAACTTTAAGTTTGTCTAATATTTTTCAGCCATTAAAACTTTAAAACTCAAATAAATGCTTAAATGTGTCCCCCAGGTGGATTCTGCTGCTTTATGATAGCTTCAGAATTTTTTTTATATGTTTTTGGTTTGTCTTAAATTTAAGTACATTGCTTTAATATGTTCATCATGAATATTTCCTTTTCTATTTAAGGATGCTTTTTCTTATGATTGAAACCACCTTTTATTATTAACAGAATTTAATGTTATGAAGACTTGGATATTTCATTAACTTTTGATTTCTTCATTCTGAAATGGGAATGAGGAGGGTGCATAGTGTTGAATAGTTTCTTAGGTTGATGATCTTACCGTAGTTTTCACATAACACGCTGTTATAATGGTTCACTGGTTTTGTTGTTTGAAACAGGAAAGGAAATTACTTTATGCTTGATCCTCTCAGGCTTCCCATGACCCAGTCCTACTGTTAGTGGTCCACTGATCTATCTGGTAAAGTAGCCCCATCCTTCCTAGTTTAAATATTAATAAGGACTTGCCTACTGTGAAATTGGGCTTACATGTTAACTCTTGCAAATCTTGATAGTGCCTTGACAGACCTCATGAAGGTGAGACTACAGGTAGTATTAAATTCTCTAAAAATATGTTATTGTAGTCTGGACTTTCGTGAAAACTGTTAATGTAAAACATAAAGTTTGAATATCCTGATTTTTAAGTTTGTATATTAATCATTTTCATCTGGTATTCTCAGATATAACAGTTCTGAGTCCTAGGGTTCTAATTTCTATTTACTCAATATGAGTTATTTATTAAAAAATGCTAAGTCAGTCTTTTAGTCCTGTTTTGGAGCTCATACAGAAAGACATGAAGATTAATATAATTAAGAAACTTTACTTAAAAATGTTTTCATATGATGATCTTCCTTTATTATGACTGACTTTTAAGAGAATTGGTACTGTTTTTATGCTCTGCACGCATATGATATATACTTTAGCATACATCTGGAAAAGTTTTAATCTTCAAAGAATCTATTTTTGGTTAGTAAAATCTAATGAGAATAGTTGAGACGATAAACTTAGAGAAAAATAATATTAGCAGCTTCGTTACATTTTTCAAATAGAGGGTGAAGTTGTAGGTTAATTGTGGCATTTTCTGTTTTGATTTGACTGTTCTTAACACAGTAAATTGTATTATATTGGTAATTCTCCTTTAGTATTCTATAGCTAGGTTCCCTAAATATGGAAATACAAAGTGGAAGCCAGATTATGTTAGAGGTGCAATATCTGGAACTTCAGTAGATATAAAAATGAAATATACAGAAAAATTTTTGTCATCCTTGAAAAATTTATTTAAAAACGGGTATTTTATTTAACAGCAAATATTTTATTGTCAGTAAAATCATATATCACAGCCAAGTGAGAAAATTGGTACGTAGAGTAATTTGATGCCTCAGATGTGAATACACAAAAAATTTAAATCTGATTTTCTTTTTTTCTTGAAAAATTTGACAGTTGGAAAAATTTACTCAGACATTTGTAGGATGTCATTTATTATGTGATACCATCAACCTTTTCTTAGAAAACCTAATGTTGTTAGTTATTGGCATACAGAAAGTATGCTGGATTGATTTTAACATTTTGTATCTAATATGATGTTTGGAGAGGTACATCTTTTCTTTTGAAAGTTCATTCTGTAACACTCTACAAGCATACGGCCACACACACATCCATTACTTCTGAGACTGAGAGAATAAATACTAATTTCATTAACTTATTAGTTTGAGGGAGGGAAAACTCATTTGCAGACTCTCCAGTTAGGATGTCAACTATGGATAGATTTTTAAGAAGTTTATCGGTACTACCATTTTATAACAGTACACATTTTATTGAGTAATAAAGAAGTAATAATTGAAATGTCCCTATAAAAGGTGGTTTCTAACACATTAAATCATTATTGTAACTCTGAAAATAAAGTGCACTATTGCTTTAAGCTGCACCGAAGTCTGCTACTGTGATGAGTAAGAATCCTGGACTGTGAATGTGAAGAGCTATGTTGAAATACTTGTTCTCCTGCTAACAGTCATATTTAACATCCCACACAATCTCATTGGTTCTCAGTTTACTGAGTTGTAAATTGTATGAAATGGAAGGTCCCTTCAACTTAGAAATTCTAGGATTATTTGAGACTGCAATATAAAACTGAGTTTCAGAATTATTGACATTTTGGATAGTGATCTCTAACAAATGTTATTAGAATGTGACTTTTTTTTTTTTTGCATCCTAATCTCCATATGCCACATTTTATTTCTTTTCCCTTGCCTTCCTATTTATAAAATGAAGTTGAAGATGTTTGTGGCAGACATACCATGCAATTTTCTGTCATGTAGCTCTGTGTTCTCCAGTGAAGGAAGATCTCGAGGAAAACACTGTTCTCTGACTCCTGTACCTTTACTTAACTTTCAGTTGTAACGCCATCCTGCGTGGTGAAGGGTAGTGTACTTCCCAGTGTTGCTTAAGAGTTTTGTGCTTCTTTGAAGCCCTTTTCATTTCTATCCTGGGGCATTTTTATTTTCAGGACCTTAAGACTGGGAAGTTTTAATCTTGGTGACTGAATTGCTGGAGGAAAAGAAAGAAAAGAGGATTTAATGTAAGCTGAGAATGTCACCCATAGTAGTGATTCTCAAGGGTATTTACTGAGAGAGGAATACTAGCTGAAAGGGACTGTTAGCCAGAGAGGGAAGATGGCAGGGTGGTTTATCAGAACCTGGGAAAGCTGGAGGCTGGAAATTCTACCATGTGGCCTCTCACCTAGATTCATCGCCTTTCAACCCCTGTTACAGCGGGGTAAGGATCATATCACTGATATGTCCTGGATGGGAAAACAGCCATTGTTCTCTACCTTGGTCCTCTAGGCACATATACCACGATTTGCCCAGGGTTACGTGCCATTCCTGTCACACTACTCTGCTTTCTTCCCTTTCCTTCACATTCAAGAAATGGAATCAGATTGCGAGTGATTTAATAAGGATGACCTTGAATCTACTTTAACTTATAAATTTAAAAATCATTTGCAAATTTATTATTATCAACACAATTATTTGCGACCTATTTTCTAGCCCTCCAGAGCTTTAAAAATAAATGGATTCTGACTTTAACTTACAGTGTTTGAAAGTTTAGAGTCTCCTGGCCTTCTTGCTTTGGAGAAACGTCATTAGCTCTGTAAGTCTTGATAGGATTACAATTGCATTAATTATAGTAGCAGCTGTAATTAACTTCTGTCTAGCTCTTTATAGCTTACCACTTTCTTAAACATTAATTCGTTTGTACTCCACAGGTACCCTGGCATCACTGATTATACAGCTAAGCAACAGTGCACTATATAATTTGAAACCTAATCCTCTAATCTCACATTCTTTACATTTGGTTAAGCTGCTTACCTTGAATGCAGGGAAGTGACAAAGTATGGCCCATTTATTATTATTTCCTTCCCTCCTGCCTATTGTTTAAGATCACTGCTCACCCATTTCTAGTTCCCTTTCATATTCACATTTCTTGTTTCCTCTTTGGTTTCTTTTTCCCCATCCCCTCCTTTCTCTTAGTTTTACTTGCCATTTAATTTTGTGTCAACCTAAAAACTATTTTTGTAAGGAGCTAATAAATATTTGTTATATTTAAAAATAATTCCAAATAATTTACTTTGCTGTAAATGTGCTTAATTTAGGATATGAGGGAGTAAAAGTACTCCTTAAATGTGCAAGCAACCAATAAAAAGTTAATCTAACCAATAAAAAGCTGAAGAAGATATTCTACAGAGAAAATTCTCTTGGATATGTTTTTTAAATGTAATTTTTGCAAGTTTTAATGTGAAACTTTATATAGTTTTTACTGTCAAATGGTTAGGTCAAGAAAATTCATCCACATTTTTTAAGGATATGGCCTGTGTTTTAAATCCTAGTTTTCTATTTAGGCCAGATAAATATGGGAGCTGTAACTAGAAGGATTTAGATAAAGATAACTTTCAGTCTTTAATATTTTATAATCAACAATTATCGTAATTTTTATAAATTAAGTTTTAAAAATAATGTTTGATCAGTCTTTTCATTAGGAGTAAGAATGCATCTCAAGCCCACATAATTTTTACCTCATAAACTGTATTTAGAACCATTTTTATTTTCAAAGGTGTAGTTTTTCAGGTTATGCTGAGGCTTAATAAATCTTTTAAGTGAAATCTAGTTTTAGTGATAGGCTGGTTTTAAGAAGTGGAAAATGAACAATAAGCAGGAATTCTAGCAAAGAACTATGCATGCTGTGTTAGTAGTATTGTGTCCAAATTCTTGTGGGATATGTAGAGTCATGAATATCAATTGGGTCTTGCTTGCTCAGCCTCCCACACTAGTATCGCCTCTCCTTGAAGCCTTCTCTGATCTTTCCCAGGAAAGTTGACTACTCTGTCATGGTGTCTCATTGTTCCTAGAAACATTGATCAGACCACCAGTGACACTTCATTCCCGTTATTTGTTTACAAGTCTGCTTTCCTTGAGCCCTTAAGTGCCTTTAGGGCAGATGTTATGTGGTGGCTCAGAACAGAATGTTGTTTTGGGGGGAGGTGGGGGTTATTTGGGGAGTCTTTATGTTGTAAGTAAATATTGATAAAATTATATTTCATGCGTTATTTTTAAGCTTATTTGTATGTGCAGCTCATCACTGAAGATGAAGTGAAACACAATAAAGACAGACAGCCATTTTTAAAGATCCATAAATGGAACAAACTCTTCAATTTTCTCTGCTTCACATCTCTCCTGTCACATTTTATGGTGGCTTCAAGTTGAATAATAACAGGAGGAAACTTGCAATTTTTGCGATTTAAAGTGGGAATTTGGGTTTCAGTTTTTAAAAGTTAAACATGACTTACAAATTTCTTTTGATTTGTGTTTTACTGTTATTTCTAGCAGTTTGAATGCCATATATTATGAGGTCTGTTATCTCTGTTTTCGTCACCTGGTGCAGTAATTTTGGGAATATAGGTTTGAGCATGAGCAATGATTAAGTTCTGTGTTGCTGCCATGATGTTTTACATACTGAAACTGAAGCATACATAGCTTTATTGCTGTAAACACTAAAGCCTTTGAGCTATTTGAACAAATTCAGAACTTAAGAATGCCTATTGTAGCAAGACAGCCAATGACCTGAGGAATTCTTTTAAGGATCTCTACTAATGTGGAGTTATTGATGTGGGACTGCTTTGACTTTTGAGTATTATGATGTACACTTGATTTAGATTGTGAAAAATAAATTGTCACCACACAGATCTCTCCTCATTGTCATAAAAATTATATCCACTTACAAAAGACATAATTAAAACATTAAATGGTTATGGTAATTTGCCTCCAGAAGGTATCTCCAGTAGGGTAAGAAGACATTTTGCTTATATGGATTATATGTATCCTTTGTTTAATATGATGACCTTAAAATAATTGTCATTATTTGTTGTACAAGCAGTGCTGTGCAAATGAAAGTAAAAATCAATAAATGTTTTCAACTTTCCATCTTCCATAGTTCTGGATTATACATAAATTTCACGTCATTATAATTATAGTATAGAGCCTTTTGTGTGTGTGTGTGCAACGAGTTTTGATATTAAATAATCTTTAAACTTCTAAATATTTAAACTTTGTATCATGACCTTATTTAGTTTCCTTTCCAGCCCGCCAGCCTATCAGGTAAGGTGTTGGCTTCTTCATGCTTTGTTAATCTAGGGAAATGCACACAGGTAATATCAGTGCCTTAGTTGGCTCTCTTATACTTTGGTTAATGCTTTGAATTGTCTTTTTGGACAGTTGATTCTTAAGATTCTTTTATTAATATCTTTTCTAAGTGTCATTGTTTTAGTTAATATTTAAATCTTCATATGTGCTGAAATCTTAGTAGTTAAAATTGGTGCTGAAATTGTAGTGATCTTATATTTTCGAGTCAGTTCTAACATTTTATGTAGTTTTCCAACCTCCACTTGTGACAAAGCTGCTTCTAACATTTAACCCAACTTTTTAATTTTACTTTTGTTCTTTTAAAATGAGAATATTTCAAGAGAGAGTTACACGTTAGTGTGAATATCAGAGAATGCTTACTTTCTTAAGAGGTGCCTGTATATGAGAAATGATATTAAATGGAGGAGAGACAAACTTCTGGCTGCGTTTTTGTTTTCCTTTATAATTAAATAGTTAAGAATGCCTGTGAAGGACATGTCAAGTAATAGCACCAAGCATTTCTTAGGAAAACAGATTAATTGAGCATTTCTTTCTAATATTCTTTAATAATATTCGAATTGATGTGACTAAATTTTTTAAGTGAGAATTGTTGTCTGCAGTACATTTCTTCTTTTTTTTTTTTTTTTTTTTTTTTTGCTTGAATTTTCTGCCAGTCTTCTTTTGGCCTCTGCCCCTAGCTCCCAACATCATGTTGGATTGCTTTACTAGGAAGTTTTCCAGCAGGCTGACCCAGAGCTTAGGTTTCAGACAAGTCTTCTCAATGTGTAGTTAATAGGACTCTATTTGTGTGAAGTGAGAGCAGTTAGGAAGAAACCAAGAAAACTTGGCAAGAGGCCTCTCTAGTGATGGTGGAGGTGGGTGGTCACATATTAAGGGAACAATGAATGGCCATTAAAATCAGGCGGGAGGAATAAAGTATTGAAGGAAAGTCTGGCTGTTTATGGAGCCTTTAGAACAAAAAGAAATTAAAGGGGGGAAAAATAAACAATAGGAGATTGAGCTGCCAGATCACTGCTGCTTCTGTAATGTGTAATGATATTCTAAAGCTAATTTGTAAAACCACTTTAGCTTTGGGAACCAAAGGAGAGAAGACTGGTTTGTTGCATAGAAACAAATTAATGACTATATATTTTGTAGATAGTTTTATTTCAGTCAGTTAATATATGTGCTTATATTTCAGGGATTGGTTCTTTTCTGTTTGTGAATGACCGTTATAGTTGGCTTTCTGACATGTTGACAGACTGGGCTTTCTATATGGGTGGGGTGTTTCCCCTCAGCTCTAATAATGTTCAATGCAATTAGCACTGTAGGATTTGGAAAAGATTTTCACTCTTGAAGATCCATAACAACATTGAATATTGATTCAACCAATACAACAATTATTGTACAAAATGTGCTTGGTTTGTTTTTTTTTTAACATAGGTTTTTCAGTCTTGTGAAATCACAAATATGCATATAATTGTGAATTATATTAAACAACTAGCTTTTAGTTCAAAATTTTATAATATATAATAATTTTAGCTAATGAAATGGTTTACTAACTTTAGTGGATTAGATTAAATATAAAACCCAGCACAGGATCAGGGTTTTGTAGCTGGTTTATAAATAACTGCTGAAAGCCTCAGGCTTAAAATTAAATTTGTTTTAACAGGGCTGAAATTTTTGTGACACTTGTAAGTAACAACTTAGATATTTATTAAAGATAGTTAATAAACTAACTGTGAAACATTGGACTATTATTTAGAGGACATGAAATGTGAATTTAAATTTAAAATGGAAATGATAAAAGATAACAGAAATACAATGTTTGGGTATGTCTCATTCTACATATAAGGCGATTTCTTTTTTCGTACTTGTATTATAATTACATATCTCTATTTTAATCACTTTACATTTTTATCACTATCTCCGTAGTGGTCTCATGTTATTATCAGTTGATCTGGTCACACTGAGCATCATTCTTCCCATCTGTTCTCTTAATACTTCCTCCTTTAATTTCTTTTTATGTGCAATTGGAATTATGTAAAAACTGATGTTTTCACTCTCTTTTTCTTTCAAACTTCTTGTCTTGATTTTTTTTCTTCCTCTATTTCTCTTTGGTCTAGCGAGAAAGGATGATGAAGTCTTCAGTAGTCACAAGATAAATCAGTATTAATTGAGGAAGCATTCTTTTTCCATAACAGTGCTAGGCATTAGTGGTTAACCAGAAGGGATCAAACAAAGAAGCAATTTATGAGTGTGTAAATGTGGTCCTTGCTTCATGGTTCCTTTATAATACAGCATATTCATTTTCAGCATAAATTTGCTCCAGATTTTTTTTCTTTTACCTTTTATGTCTTTACTCTCTCGTCATGTTTCCCTGTTCTTCAGTCCTTGTTTTCTGACCATTGCTTCCCAAAGACATGCTTTCTTTAAGACATCTCCTTCAGTTTTCTTCTTTATTCTGTCAAATTTGTTTGTTTTAGATGGTAACAGTATTGATAACTGCACATAATAGGTACTCATTTTCAGTATATGGTCTATAGGTTTAAGGAGATAATTTAAAACAGATTCCATTTGCAAAAGAATTTTTACCTATTTATTAAATTTGTTGGGGTAACATTAATTAATTACATTATAAAATATTCAGATATACCAAAGTTTTATCTTGTAATTGTTCTGTGGTTGAATTTCCTCCTTTTCATCTTTGGCTAGATATAATGAGGGACTTTTATGTTATTTTCTACTTTGCCTTTAAGTGTACTATATTTTTAGTGAAAAAAAAAGATTATTGTTAGGTCTACTGCTCATTAATGAATCATTGGATTAGAAAATAACTTATTATATCATCAGGCAGAGATATGTTCCTTTATTTGCATGTAGATAGTGAAGATGAATAATTTATCAAATGTTATTAGTACAGGCTGCATATTACTGAAGTCTCAGCAGGATATACTGAAATTTGTCTCATGCTAGTATGAAAAAAGCATGCCTTTGCATAGTTATTATTGAACTTTTGGCATATCTCAGAGAACTATTATGTTATTATGCCAGTCTTGCTCACCTCTTCATTAACCGGACTTTGGATTGAAGAGTTCAGTTTATCTTCAAAATCTGTGAAATCTGGTATGCCCAGTGGTTGCTTGACTCTAGCTATGTTTTTTCATCACAGCAAGAATTTTCAGAATGAATGAAGTATGTAATGTTTCTTATTAAAGTGATTAGTGCAAAAAGGCTATGACTGATGGTTTTATTACTTCTGGTCATTAAAAGCTGTCTGTATAGGAGATGTTTAAGCAATGTATCTTTCTGAAATGAGGAGGCGATGAAACAGGCATAGAATTGCTTAGAATCTTACATCTGTACCAATTAAGTATTTGAAATTATTTTAAATAATTGCTTCTTAAAAGGTGGCTTTGATTTGCTTGTGGCATGATTGTGTGAGGAGGTCAAGAAGTCTTCTAAGCAGCGAAGAAGCTAGACAGTCAAAAACAAACCATTTTAGCACTCTGGAAATCAACTAAAAGCATTTCTTACATTGAGAAGTATTTATTCATCAAAACAACTGAACTTGGATTAGAAAATGTAAGCCTGTGTGTTTGTGCCTTGTGCACTCTCATTTTCCTTCTTCAGCTCTGTGGGCAAGGTTGTTCAACCAGGGTGGACAGGCTAAGCTTTACCAGTACTCCTAAGATGGCTCAGTTGATTTGGAGAACTGTCAGTTAAAGTAGAGATTTTGATGGCAACTGACAAGGAGAGTCTCGGTTCTATCCCGCTGAAGTCGTGGGCCTATTTGGCACACAGTGTACAGGTGGATGAACCGGGGATTTAGCAAGGACTTCTGGGAGGTGAAACAGAGATAGGAGGTTTGGTAAATCTCTAGACTGTACGTTGACTGGAGGTGGTGCACATGCATAGCAGAGACTAGATTAGGCCCAGTCCAGCCACACTCAGCTGCCTGCTGGAGCATGCTCTCACATCCAGATGAGGTGGCAGAGGACCCAGGAAAGTCTAGGAGAAAGTAAAAGTTGAGACGGTCTTGAAAATGGCCCTAACTTTGAATGCCTTCACCTGCTCATACAGATTCATCAACAGATAGGAGAAATCTTATTGGCCAAGGTGTTTGAACATATGTGTGATAAGTCTTCCTTAACAAAAAGCTATGCAGATATAGACTTGACCCCGGGAAGTTATGCATAGGGGAGGAGGGAAACCAAAACTAAAAAGGCACATCAACCACCATTCATATTGTAGAGAGACAGACTTCACAGATCTATTCCAGAGAAGCTGCTAAACAAAAACAACTTTTGGGTTGGGGGGAATCTGAATTGAGAGTTGCCACAATATATTATCTAAAATGTCCATTATTCAACAAATATTATGATATATGCAAAGGAACCAAGTATAACCACATTCAGGAAACAAAATGCAGTCAGTACAAATTGTGTTTGGCCAAAAATGTTGGATTTAGCAAAGACTCCCAAGTACTAAGTGAAACCATGTTAAATCACTTAAGGAGCGGATGATGACAATGACTTGAAAACAGAATCACAAAAAGATAGACCAATAGAAATCTAGAGTTGAAAAGTACAGTAACTGAAATAAAATGATCATTCAAAGAGCTCAACTGCAGATTTGAGATGACAGAAGAGGAAATCAGTAAATTTGAGGATAGACCAATAGAAATGAACCATTCTGAAAGAAGAAAAATGAACAAGGCTCTAAGACCTGTGGGACAACATCTAGCAAACCAAGTATATCAAGGGATTCACAGAAAGAGAGGACACAGAAAAAGTGCTAAGAAAATTTAAAAAAATACTAGATGGAAACTTCTCAAACTTGGTGAAAAACATTATGGATCAAAAAGCTACATTAATTGCACAGGAAAGATCCACAACTAGATGCATTATACTCAAAATATTGAAAGACAGAGAAAATCTGGGAAACATAAAAAAGTGACACATTATATACAGGGGAACAACAATAAGAATTATTGATTTCTCATTAGAAGCAGTAGCAGTCAAAGGCAGTAGACTGTTACATTCAATGCTCAAAGAGAAAAACTGTCAGCTGATAATTCTATATTCAGCAAAGGTATCTTTAATGAATGAAGCGAAATAAGAACATTTCCAAACAAAAATAATTTGTTGCTATAAAATTTTATTTACAAGAAATACTGATGTTCTGTAGGCACAAAGGATATGGTACCAAATGATAACTTCAGTTCTCAGGAGAAAATGAAAAGTGCTAGAAATGGTAATTATGTGGGTAAATGTAATATACTATATACGTATATATTTTTCACATTTTCTCTTTAAAAGCATACAGTTAAAATTAATAAAACTATTTTTGGGTTTATACAACTGTATATTAATGTGTGTGACAACAGCAGCACAAAGGAAGGGAGGGGAAAGAAATTCATAGTGTAGAGAGACAGACTTCACAGATCTAGTCCAGGCACTTGGACAATTGAATATCCATATGCAAAAAAAATGAACTTAGACCTCTACTATACACAACAAGTAACAAAGTAGACCCTAGACCTAAATATAAGAGCCCAAACAATAAAACTTCTAGAAGAAAATGTAGGAGAAACATTTATGTCATACAGCTAGGTATATAGCAAACGTATGAGCTATAAAAGACAAAATTGATTGCTTGAACTTCATTAAATTGAAAAACATACTTTTCAAAAGATACTATCATGAATATGAACTATAAGCCAAAGACTAAATATTTTCACATCATGTTATCTAATAAAGTTCTTGCAAGCAGGCTATATAAAGAATTTATACAACTTAATAAGACAGATACTGTCTTATATGCAAAATATTGGCAAAATACTGGAGTAGACATTTTTATTAGGCTTTTCCAGAGAAACTGTGTGTGTGTGTGTGTGTGTGCATGTGTGTGTGTGTATAAAGATATGTATTATGAGGAATTGGCTCACACGATTATGGAGGCTGCAAATTCCAAAAATCTGCAGTCAGCAAGCTGATGACCCAGGAGGCTGATGTTTAGTTTCAGTTCAAGTTCAAAGGCTTGAGAATTAGGAGAGCTGATGGTGGAAGCTCCACTTTGCAACTGGGCAGGCATGCGACCCAAGAAGAGCTAATTTTTCAGTCTGAGTCTGAAGGCTAGAAGAGACCTTTGACCCAGGTAGGAGGAATTTCTACTACTTATTAATTAAGTAGACTTTTTTTTTCCTATTCAGGGCTTCGATTCATTGGATAAGGTCCACCAGTATTAGGGAGAGCAATTTGCTTTATTCAGTCTACTGATTCAAATGTCAGTTTCATCCTGAAACATCATGTATATGCACCCCAATAATATTTGGCTAAATGTCTGGGCACCCTGTGGCCCAGTCCGGTTGACACATAACATTAATTATTACAGCATTTTATCATACAGTTGGCTCATAATCACCTTAAAAAAGGTGCTCAACATCATTAAGTATTATAGAAATGCACATTCTTTCAAACCACAATAATATACCATGACACACCCACTAGAACAGCTATTGTCAAAAAAGTTATAGTATGAGGTCTTAGCAACAATGTGGAGAAACTCAAACCCTCATACATTGCTGGTAGGATATAAAATGGTATCACCACTTTGTAAAATAGTTGTTTCTTATAAAGTTAAATAAATTTACCATATGACCTAGCAATTTTATTCATAGGACTTCAAGAGAAATGAAAATATATGTCCCTATGAAGACTCATATGCACATATTCATAGAAGGGGTATTATAATAAGTATTGGAAACAATTTAAATGTCATTATAAAATGTGACATATTTTTTATGGGAACAGGGATGGACTATATAAATAAGTTTGAGGGAATTTGGGGGGTGATAGAAAGGTTATAAAACTGGGGTTTTGTGTTGATTGCACAACTCTAAGTTTATAAAATTATTGAATTGTATTTTCACAATGGGTGGATTGTATAGAATGTATGTTAGTAGAGTTAGAAAAAAATAATGTGTATGTAATGAGCAAATGAGAAAGTAAACAAAAAATAATAATTGAGGAATCTGAAGGGATTGGAGATTTTTTGTACTATTCTATCTTTTCCACAACTCTGCAGTTATTCAAATTTCAAAATTATAAAATTTTAATAGCTCTTAGAAGTGGTCTTATTTTTTTGTAATGTTTTTGTAAAAATAAGTTTAAAAACTTTTGTTCGTTTTTAAAAAT
The DNA here is from genome assembly GCA_028627145.1 of Eidolon dupreanum. Classification (NCBI taxonomy): domain Eukaryota; kingdom Metazoa; phylum Chordata; class Mammalia; order Chiroptera; family Pteropodidae; genus Eidolon; species Eidolon dupreanum. The sequence goes on along the minus strand of CM053502.1, from coordinate 64,314,109 downwards.
CCAGTCCTAAAATGTCATTTTATCTCATCTTGTTTATTCTTTACTTCTTTGATTTGTTGTTTGCTTTGAACTTTCCCCCTCTGTAGTGCAAAATTGGCCAGCAGGCCCAGTGCCCAAGTGAACCCTTCCTGCTTCAGATACATGTCTCATCTATGCTAGGGAGCATACCTTGTGGAATGATATTCTGAGGATACATGTTTCTCTCATCTATGCAGTAAAACGTTCCAATATTATGGACACAAACACAGCGTTTTTTTCTTTGGTAGTATTTTTCTCAGGTTCAATGATCACATCTTCTCTAGGTTTATTTTTCCCCCATAAAAGAAAAAGTTAAATGCAAACATTAACACATTTGTTGAGAGCAGTAAATTAAAGTGAAGTTGTGTGACTCATGCTAATGTATATTTATATGCTTTATTTGAAGGTCACTCTGTGAGACTGCTGGGTCAGAAAAAGGATAATGGAAAACGGTTGGGGGGAGCACAACTGGATTTGCCAAAGATTAGGAAGAATCCACTGATAGAAATCATTTCCATCAATACCGGGTAAGCTTCTTTGAAACTTATAAAATGTTCACTATATTTCATGAATGTAGTTTGTTTTTTTTTTTTTCTGGATGTGTGACATAGAAATGTAGTTGAATATTTTCATGGGGAAGAAAAATCAAAAAGCTTTAAAGCATATGATTATAGTTTCTTCTAAAATGTTTCTGTATACAAATTAATATTAATATTATTCTGACTTCTTTTTGGTAATAAACATGGATTTCATTTTCCACCTATGCCCTTGGTTAAAAAAATGTTTAAAAAGAGTATTTTATTTTTTGGAATGGTTAATGTACCCATTATTTTGTACTATGTTTTCAATAGAGGTATAGTAAATATTGCCCAACGTATTAATCATGTTTTGATTAACTATCTGAAATACATATTTTAAAATGTTACTCTTATGAGCTTTAAACTGGAAATAAGCATTGTAACTGAATATTGAGTACTCTTAATTTTCAAGTCTTAGAGTTTGAAATTCTTTTGCCTGATTCCAACTCTTGGTATATTCATTTATACTTAGTTTTATTTACATTTATTGAATTTGGTTCCTTTAAATTATGACTCTACCTGGAAAAGTTACACATTTCCCACTTTAATCTATATTATTATAGTCTGAAAGTTTGATGAAGCAAAAGCCTTCTGTTCCTTAAATTGCAGGACTCCGTCCATTTATATAGCTACCTAACATTTCACACAAATTTAAGCTGTCTTGCTCAATTTTGATTTCATCTTCAATTCCCTCTTTAAAAAATTTTTCTTTTTTTGTGCTTTGCTTTCTTTATGCTATTTCCTGTTGAGAGCAGGTGAACTTATCTTTCCTTCTCCAATATCTTTCTACTTGTCTCTAAGCCAGTGCTTTTAGTTCCTCCTGCACTATTGCAGTTATGTTATTGCTGGTTATCTTTTCTCTAGTCTTACTACCTTCTGGTTAATCCTTCACACTGCTGACAAAGACTAGGGAAGAGAAGTCTTTTGATTTTTCTCTAAAAGCCCCATGGGATGCCTTTCAGTTGACTTGTAGTATTCCTCCTGGAGCAATACCTGGCTTTCAGAGGTGAAGGTTCAGAAACCTGAACCTATGAAGCTCAGATACTAGTGATTAAATCGGTATATAACAGACATGTAGTTACATTGACTGGAGTATCTATTATAGCCTTTCTGTCTTGAGCCTGAGCCTAAAAATTGTAAGCATTAAGCAGTTTGCTAATCCCCCTGTCTCATTGTTTTCCTTCTTCAGGTAAGCATTTTTTTTTATTCTTGATTTCCTACATAAAATTGCAGCATCCGTACATTTCCCTCTCTTCCATATTTGCCTTATTTTCCTCTGTAATGCTTCTCAACATTGCTATACACACACACACACACGTATGTATGTATGTATGTATGTATGTATGTATGTATGTATGTATATGTGTGTGTATTCATTTATATTTTAATTATCTGTCTTTCCTTACTGGCATACCATAAGCCCACAATGGCAGAGAATTTTAACTCTTATTTATCATTGTATCCTTAGTATATATAAGAACATACACAGTAAGGACTTAATAAATATTTACTTACTGAATGAACCACCAAGTGGTGTTATTTGAAAGTTTAGTGAAATTATGCTAAATTTACTTCCCAGTACTGATTACCTTACCTTTGGGACAGTAATACTTGGGAGTTGGGCTAAGCATACTTTGTCCTGAATAGTGCCTTTAGATGGGCAAAATCAAAATGTTTCTGAGAATCTCTCTCTCCTTTTTTTTAATATATGCAGAACTGATCAACTTTTTTGGGGTAAATGCATTTCTTTAAGTATGTTAATATTTTAGGGTCTGTCAAACGCTATTATATAAGGATCCGTTTGGTCTCTTCAAAGGGGGACTTTGCAGCTACTTTTGACCTTTTGAGCTTTTATTTTAATTGTTTATTTTTGAAGATGCTTTATTTTTCTAGTCTTTGTGTGCTTCTCCATTTTGTCACTCCACACATCACACTCCAGTAGTCAGTCATACTGAAGTACTTGAAATTCTCAGACTCAAGGTTCTTTCTTCTCTGTCTTCACTCCAGGCCTCTGTGCGTGATATGAGGTTTCTCTGCTAGTGTTCTCCTTTTCTCATTCCTTTTGTTGGCAGTCCTCCTATGTACAGTGACATGCCCTTTTTTGGGTGGCTGCATGCTCCTACCGCAATGGCTGGGCTAAGTCCCTTCTTCCATTGTGCATCTATAATATTTCCTGTTTATCTCGATTATGGCACTTTTCAGATGGAATAATTTTATTTTCTAATAATTGTAAACTTCTTGGGTTCTGAAAGTATTTCAATTATCATTACATTATCTCTGAGTTCAGTACAAAGTGAGAACTCAATAAATATTTGTGGAATAATTGTTTTATCTTAAAGCCATTTCTATATTTTGTTGCCATACAGTTTTAAAAACTTGCTTTAGGTAGCCATTTTAAGTAGCATTAAGTTAAAAATTTTCATGTATTATTTGAATTTCTCTTCTCTTGGATTTAGTATTTCTTAAAATGAAGCTACAGTCTAAACTTTTTGAAGCTCACTGGATGTTTGCTGTCACTCTCTCATCCTCTCAGATCTCTCATTTTGCAATATAGAAGTACCCTTAGTAAGTAAATTAACAAATTTGCTTTGGATAATAACAGAATTCAGTTTATGCTGAGATTTGACTTTCTAACCTTCTCTGAAGACTTATTTCCTGAATCAGTTGTAGCCTTATCATGTGCTCTCAGATGAAAGCATCTCCATATTTGTTTACAGTATCACTCTAAACATCTTTGCTTGGGTTTTACTTTATTTATTTTTTTTACCTCCAGTGTAGCTCATTGCTTTTTTTCACTTATGTTTTAAAATAGTTGTACCCATAATTATTTCTTTTGAGAGAAAATTATCTTGTTCATCAAAATACTTTTCAAAGTTTTATTGCTTCCAAATTAAATATAGACATATAAGTTGCATATAAATTTTCCAATTTTCATTTAGGAAAAGAATCCCATTTTCAGCAAGTTTTATTATATAATATACATTTGTAATTTACTGAAGTTACTATTAGACTCCACAAAGTTGTTATGCTTTGTTACATTTCTGACTTAAAATGTTAAAGGAATACATTAGTTGCTTTAGCCAATGAAGTTAAAAATTTCAGAATCATGCTAGAGTTTGGATGAGCTGAGAGGAGTACTTATCTGATCACATTGTGTATAATAGGGGTGCCTTTTATTTTTGTAAATAACATTGATCTTTTGTCCTTATACCCTCTTAATTTTATGATCAATTATTAATCTGTATTTATGTGTGCTATATCAAGTGTATAAATTTTGGTCCACTTGGATTATTGTTCCAGTTTATAATGCTCTCCCTGAAGGTTTTCTGAGATGAGCTTTTTGAGGTCAGCTACCACTTGTCTAATACAATTCTTATTTCTAGGTAAAGACTCTCTGTAGAGGAAACACGAATAGGCATATGTGCTCTGTAGTAGGATAAGACAGCATTATGGACATGTCTCTGAAAAACAGACGAGAATAAAGTTAATGATAGTTGCCAATGTCTGTGTGCTTGATGTCCACCAGACACAATTCTATGAAATGCACATTTTCCCCCCCTGATATTTAGTCCTTAAAACAACCTTATGAGGTTTTTTTTCAGTAGATGAGGAAACAAGTGCAGAGAGTCAAGAGACTTTACATTGTCAGGTAGCAGGTAAGTAACATAGACTGAGACTTACCTATTAACTCCGGCAGATAGTTTTGTGGATTCAAAGGAGCAAGGAATCTTAATCAGTGTGTTTGGCAGAGAGGGATCTTGCAGGAGCAGAATAATCTTTGTGTTATAATGAGTTCTGAAATGGGCCCTGAAAGATAGGTAGAATTTTGATAATTATGTATTGAAATGTGTTTGATTTCTGTTGTTGCTGTAACAAATTTCCATGAACTGTGTGGCATAAAACAACACAGATTAATATCTTATAGTCCTGGAGGTCAGATAACACACATCTTACTATGCTAAGATCAAGGCTATCGGGGAGAAATCTGTTTGCTATTTTCAGCATCTTTAGGCCACCCACATTTCTTGCATATGGTCTCTTTCCATCTTCAAAGCCAGCAACATTGTATTTCTTTGTGTCTTCCAGTTATCTTTCCCAGGACCCTGACTCCCCCACATTTCATTGATTATATTGTGATAAACTGGGGCCATCTGGATAATCTAGTATGCTCTCTCTACTTTAATGCCGTTCGATCAGGGACATTACTATCATCTGCAACTTTAATTACCTTTTGGTATGCAAGGTTTCAGGGGTTAGGATAGGTATGAGAGAACCTTATAGGTAGAAAGAAGCATGAACAAAGGCATAGGAGTGGAACGTGTTGTTGTTTATGAAATAGATAATTTTGTCCAGTTTGTCTAGAGTTTCCAGTATAAGGAAAAGCTGGATAAATTATCTTTTCTGTGAAGAGCCTAATTGTCCCAGGATGAGAAATTATACTTAATTCAGTCTTAAAGGAATAGGAGACCCACTGAAGTCTTGAACAGAGGTGAGAAGTATATGTAGCTAGACATTAGAAAGGTTATTCTGGGATCAGTTTGTAATGTGAATTGGTGTTGGAAGATAGATAGATGCAAGGAGACCACTTAGGAAGCCATTAGCATCTTAGCTAGGAAAGGAGAGTAGTTGTGGAAATGAAAAGCAAGAATGTCAGCAAGTTCTGGGAATGGTTTTAGAACATGGACTTCGGCCTACTCTGGTGGAGTCATTTGTTGCTGTAGATTTGGAAGTTTGAAAGAATGGTTGGTGATAGAAATATAAGGCAAAAAAGAAACTTTAGTTGAAGGGGCGAGAGTGAATGAGGTCACTGAAGGTGAGTGGTCAGTGCCTGTGTATAGGAAATAGGTGGAGAAAGAGGAATCATCTGTGAAATAGTAGTCAGTGATGAAGGTTTTATGACTATGGGGTGTCATACTATCAGTCGCTTCAGACTTGATAAGGAGAAATAATCCTGGAATAGGTGAGCCATTTTGGTAGTGGGAAAATTAGAAACCAGGTTAGAAATTAGTAAGTTTTGCTACAGTAAGATTATTCTCTTGAGGAGTTCGACTATAAAGTAAAAGAGGTAGTCTTTAGAGACTAGAAATACATGTATTTTTAATCCGAGCTTGTTTAGAATGCAGACGGGTAAGGATTAGAAATATATTGACGGGAGAAACTGAACAAGATCATGTATACAGTTGGAAAGGTAAGCCCTGGAAAGGAAGGGCAATTTTATCTTTTCTTACCTATAGCACCCAAGGAAGTCTAAGTGTAGAACCTACCAGTTCATTGTTCTTAAAGTTCTTGACTAATTTAATGTGATTCAATTCCTTCATACTATCAGACAAAATAGAAGGCGGTGTTTCACTGTTAGGTCTCTTTATGTTTTAGTTAACATACCACAATCCTTTTTTTTTTTCAGTTCATTTTTATTTCTATTATTTTTTAAATTTATTTTCTAATTAAGTTTATTGGGGTAACACTGGTTAATACAATTATATAATTTTCAGGTGTACGTTATCATTTGACATCTGTGTATTCTATTGTGTTTACCACCCAAAGTCCAGTTTCCTTCAGCTACCATATATTTGATCCCCTTTACCCACTTCACCCTCCCCCAAACCCTGTGTTTGCCCCCTTTACCCCATATACCTCCCTCCTCCTCCCCCACCCCACTAGTAATCACTAGCCTATAGTCCATGTACACGAGTCTCTGTTTGTTAACATACCACAATCTTTTGATGACACTGATGTGCTAGGGCCAGTTCTTGACTGGAATACCCCGCACCCCACAGGATTTGTTCATGTTCTTTTCTCTTCCCTTCCTCCTCCTGGTGGTGATGTTCAGTTGTTATTCTACTCTATGCATTTTCTATAAACTGGAAGTGGTATCTCATATTAGATTCTAATTAAAAATTTGGCCCGAAATAATAACTTCAGAGCTAAAGATACAAAATTCGAAGACTCATCTCAGTGTTTCATTCTTATTAAATTAGTAGTGGAGTGAGCTCTTAGTTCTGAAGCACAACAGAGTAGGATATGTGTGCATATTTATGTAGAAAAGTATCAACCTTCATTTATATGTGGAATCTAAAGAACAAAACAAACAAACAAAACAGAAACAGACTTACCAATGCAGGGAAACAAGCTTATGGTTGCCAGATGGAAGGGAGTTGAGGGGCTAGGTGGAAAAGATGAAAGGATTGAGAAGTACAAATTGGCAATTACAAAATAGGCACGGGGTTGTGAATTATAGCATAGAGAATATAGTCTGTAATATTGTAATAACTATGTATGGTGCCAGGTGGGCACTAGATTTATTGGGGGGTCACTTCACAAATTATATTAATGTCTAAGCACTATGCTGTTCACCTGAAGCTAATATAAAATAATGTTGAACTTCAACTGTAATTGGAGAAAGTTAAAAAAGAGAAGAAAAGTAGTAACCAAGTGCTATGGTCAAGATAACAAGAAGTCAGTCAGCATGCGCATAAACAAAAGAAGTGAGCTGAAGTTGAAAAGCTGTTTTTGTCAGGGGACCCCATTTTTGTGATTGTCTTATTTTTTCTAGCACTGAGAATGGAGCGTACGGGACAAAAAGTAAAAAAAAGTAGAAATTGGATCATAAAGAAAATCTGTACTTTATTTTGCCTTCTTTGTCACTATTGAAGTCATCATTTTTGATGCCACTTTGGCAGTTTTTGTTCTCTCAAAGCCAAAAGTTGAGTGCTGCTTAGCAGTTCTGATATGTTATATCATTTTAAAGATACTATTAGATTGTCCCTAGTTTGAAAGGGTAATCCTCCCCTGGGCTAAACACGTTTTGGAAAATACTGTGTGACAATGTACTACTTTACTGATACTTTTTCTTTTAAAATTTATCTTGTCTTTCTTGTTATTTGCTATCTGTCAGACATAAAATGGTGGAATATGGGAACCTTTAAGGAGATCTAATTTTCTTTGAGACATATACTTGAATTTATTATAATTTTAAAAACTGTCTGTTACTTTGCCCCCTGTAACATCTTAGCTCTTGGAAGACAAACTAACTTGAATGTTTTATCGTCTTTCTGAATGTACAGAATTTATCAGTCCCTATTCCAGTGCTAGATACATATAAGGTGCTCTTTAAATATTTTAGTGAATGAGTGAAAGAACAAGGATGCAAATTTATTTCATATAAGTGAAGTTGTTTTTAGAGAAATATAATTATTGCTAATAACATTTTGTTATCTTTCTGGTTCTGATGATTAAAACATGAAATAGTTATTAACTAGATATAATCATAATACATTTGAAAATATAATTATTATGTGGTTACCATAATACCAGGTATTATGTTAGATATTATGATATATGCAAAGATAAACACTTCTCAAATCGATAAGTAACTAACATCAACTGAAATAATCCAAAACAGGCAGCTATAAACACAGAGTTAATTGCAGCTCCTGTGTGGAGAAGATTTGGACCTCATTCTATTCCATATTCTAGGCTATGCTGTTAGGTGCCAGCATGACATTCTTTCCAGGCCGTGACTCTTTAGACCTCTGAATTTAAGAGCTGTGACATACTCAGATATCTTCTCACTGCCCCTCTAGGAGATGCTGTAGGAGCAACACAGTAAAAAGGTCTCCATCTTGATCTCTGTCATCAAACAAGACGACCGCAGTTGTCAGTACACACTGGAAAATATAAGCCTCAAATGCTGTCTTTTTGTTACTCTTAAATTATAGCTTTTCATAAAATCATTCTATAAAAGATGATTTTTTTTAACGATATTTAACTAGAAGAGCTTGTAAAAGGCTTGAATTAAGGTTCCAAAGAGATCCTGTTAACAGTTTGAATATATGTGGTATCATCCTTATACTCAGGTGAATCTTTTTAATATTTTGGGAAAATTTGGGATGTTTTATATTATAATATCTTTGAAATGACTATATATTTAGTATATTCAATAATTCATTGAATCCTTATGTCTTAGGATTCAATGACCTCATTATATAAACTATCAACCTATTCTGAATCTGCTCTCTTGAGAATAGCTTATTTAGGCTTGGCTCCATCCTCAGAGTAGCTGTTAGATCATGACACCTTTCTCCAAGAGGCAGTACCTCAAGATAAAACATTTTCCAAAAAGAATTCAACACACTTTATAGTCATTCACTTATTTTAAGATTATGGGTCAATATTGTCATGCATGGCTCTTAGATTTCTCCCTCTCTCCTTCTGTCCCTTCCCCCTTTTGTCTCTCTGTCTCTCTCCTTCTCCCTCTCCCTCTCCCTCTCCCTCTCCCTCTCCCTCTCTTTCTCTCTCATAGATAATAGTAGCTACCAATGAGGATTAGTTGCCTCCCTATAACACAGCTGTCAGGTTATAATTAAAGCAAGTCTCAATCCAAAATCTGCAATAAGAATTTATTAAACAAGGTGGCACAGTCCAGCTGTTCTTGTAAACTTCGTGAAGTCCTAATTGTGTCTCCTTTAGGTGATTAAGTCAAATCTTGTGTGAAGGGTTCACTTTAGTCAGAGGAGACAATCTTGTCAGCCTTAGGCAACCAGAATCCTCTTCACAATGTCTAGAGTTGAGGGTAGAGTAGGAACCAAGCCAGAATAATATCCTCAATGGTTTGAGCCATTGCTACCTAACCAGTGATCTGTGGACTAGTGCCCGGTTGTTAATTATTGATGAATGGTGTGTGACAGGTATTAGAAATTGAGAGCAAACATTTTAGAAACTTATAAGGTAGTTTATCATTGCTATATTCTAATTCATTTTCATTGTATTTCACAAAGAAATATTGGTTTACAAGAGGTGGGAAATAAAAATCCTGTTACTATATATAGTTGAGAAACACTGCTCTTGGCTAGTGTGTTGCAAGGTTCTTTACCCTATTCTGGAAAATATAGCCAGTCCACTTATCTTGAGTGCCACTGATTTCACTAATGAGATCCCATTTTTGCTGTCTTTTATGTTATTAGTTAACCACTTGTGGTTAGTAGTTAACTACTACTTTCCTAAATAAAAACTTATTTCTGTTATTTATTATGCTAATTTGCAAAGCCTCTGCTGTTGACCAAAGATAAAAGACAGCTAAAACTTATCAGTAATCTCTGGAAAGTAGCCTTTCTGATTAAATACTTGCAAAGAGAGACTATTCTTAGAGTTGCAGCTTAAAATTTCACATTTTATATTATGCTTCCTACATTAAATTCTTTCAAAAGGAAATTATAGCCATAGTAACGTAGCCCATGTGAAACTTGAATCTAGAGGTTATAACTGTTCTTTTGGCACGTACCAAGATGCTTAGAGACCTGTTGTTGTTGTTATTCTGTAAGCTTATGCAGGCCAGGAACCTTATCTCTCAGTCTTGAGCCTGGAAAGCGACACCAGCCTGTTCTGGAAGGCAGTAGAGTCCATGTTACATTAGAGAGAGCTCTGTGCTTGGGGTTCAGAGTCAAAGACACTTATTTTCTAGCTATGCATGACATAATAAATTAGACAATCTTTACAGCCTGTCTCTTTTCTAACATGGATGCATGCTGCGTATCTTATGTGTAGCCTTACACATTAGGAACACTTTAATGTGTTTTTCTTAGAATTTTGATGTTGCTGTATTCTGTAGTTTACCAAAATTCTCCAAGACCCTTCTCCTCTTCTTTTCTCTTTATCCTTTGTACTTTTTAGGCAAGAAAGTCGCTCGTACTAGAATATAAATTTAGGAGTTTATCCAATTCATTATCAATTCGTCAATCTCTTACTTCACTTATTCAGTTTTAAGTGAATGTTTGAAAAAGAAACTTAAAAATATTAATTTTAGTCTCTCCCATAACTTTTAGTACAATGTCTTGTTCACAATGTTCACTACATAAATACTTTAGTATTTCAGTGACAGCAGTGTTAAATGCAGAAAAATTTTACTGGCTGAGCTGGAATATAATTCTAATTGCTTCTCTCTTGCTATAGATGATATTTTGTAGAAAAGAAATATGTTAATTTGGACTGAATGAAATGCAACTTAAACAATTAAATGTGTGAAATTGAAATATTCATGGCAATTTTGAACTTGTTACATTTTTACTTTTATCCAAAAACTAGTTGTTCTGAAATTTGCATCTTTTTTGATATCTTCAATGAAATCCCCAAATACTTTATTTTCACTTAAATTCTGTACAAATGAAATTTTAAAGTAATCTTATTATTAGTGCATTATTATAAAACTGTAGTTGGGAATGATCGTTTGTAAGAACAGTGGATGGCACTATTGGCTCATACCTGTGAAGTAATTATTAATTTACAGAATAATTGGTTTAATAAATGCCTTTAAGTAAAGTGTCACAGGTAAAAATTTTAGGTGGTATTAAGATGGGTATTTAACTTTTGTGAATTCTTTATGTAATATTTGCTTTATATAAACTTTGAAATGAATAATTGTATAAAAGAGTAATTGTATATAAAGAAATGACTGTTTTTTAAAAATCATTTCAGATGTTATAGAGTATACCATTGCACTAACTAAAAGTATATCTTAACACTTTTCTGATAAAATTATTTAGGGAAGGCAGAATAATTTTGAATTTGCATAAAAAAAGCAAAAAATTTCAAGATACTCAAATTTAAACACACCATTAAAGAAACCTTAGATTAAAGTTAATTGAGTAGAATGGTTAACACTTTCTTCAGGTTTGTTCATAGATTTTATGATGGGATATACATTAGTTATAAATAGTAATAGAGACTCTTACAGTTTAGAAAGTTAATTGTTTTATTTCATGTGTACATGACCTTTACATTTGCACTTTAAGAAAATTAAACAGCCCTGTGTCTGGACATTCATTTAATTCACAAATGTTGAACATTTGTTAAGTGCAGAGGGTAGAAAGATGTGTTCGTTTGGTGTCTGCCATTGGGAATCCCACAGGATACATAGTGAAGCAAGCACAAAACAAATTATAACTATGTAAGTACAATAGTACAGGAGTAGGCAGAGTTGTCTGTAGGACCATGATGGATTGCTTGACTGAGTCAGAAAGGGCTTCCCTAGAAAGTGGATATTTAGGCTGTGTCTCAAGGTTTATCTCATAGGTGGGTTCAAAGACACTTTAAGCAGGAACTCTCTCCTCTCCTTAACAGTGATATTGAATTGTGAAAGGCCACGCCTTATACAGAGAATGATGAGTGAATAGGGGAATGGAAGGAGAAAGGTTAGAAAGAGATAGCCTGAGATTGCTTGGGTTCAAACTTAGCCTCATCGTTTCATCATTTGCTCTGTGACATTGTATAAGTTATTCAACCACTGTGTAGTTCTCACTTTTCTCATCTGTAGAATGGGGATAATATTAGTGTTATGAGAATTAGAAGAGATCATCTCTTTACAGTAATTAGCATAATGCCAGGTTCAGAGTATCTGTTCAATATAATTATTAAGTTTATTGCTATCACAACTATGCAGAAGACAAACCTCAGACTTAATTAGATTGCAGTTTGCTTAAGACCATAGAGCATTAAGTGGCAGAATCATGACTTTAACCACATAATCTAACCATTTCTTTTTCTAATAAACTGCAAGTGGTTTCTAGCCCAGTCTTCTACCCTTGTATTGGAATTGTAGTTATTTAGTTAGTTGAAAGGAAAGCTAGTTAGAGCTGAAGTTTGTGACTAATGTAGAGGACAGCCTACTAAACCTGAGAAAGATGCTAGGGTCTCCAGATTTTTACAGAGATTGGAAAATGTGGGCTCTCGAAGGGTGGTGGGCTAGAAGAATTTCTGCTATATACTTTTATTGTACTGTGTTAGATGTCTCTTAAGATGCATTAAGTTTATCCAGTGTAATGGCTTTTGAATTTCCTATTATGGTGTTTAAAGGATGAGAGTGCTGAATCATGTAGATTTAGGGATAGATGGCTTTTGTATCCTCATTTTGTTATCTCTTTTTTTAAACCAGTACTTGAGTTATAGTGCATGAAGATAATTAGAGGGCACAGTGGACGTGAACAATTAGTTGTATCCAAAGAGCTAACATCTGTCAATTTTCCTGTTGCTTCAAGAAAATTTACTTTCCAGCCCCATCAGGAAGGGAGAAAAATCCCAAAATTGTGAAGCCCAACTTTAATTAGGTATAATTGGATACACAAGTGATTGTGGATAAAGGCTTGCCAGTTTTTTCATTACAAATATAAGATATATCTCATATTTACTTCTGAAACCACTTTGCTTTTATTTTACTGCATCTCAGCGTGGTAGCACCAGTTGTTTTATTTTTTTCTAACCCTGACAAAGCAGAATGTTTTGTTTGGCTTTTTAAAAAGGCAGTAGTGCATGTAGTTAAGACCTCATTTACTTTATCTGATGAAGTAGTCTCTGAAGAATGTCTCTATTTTTCTGTAACTCCACTAAGGAAACTGGGTTTAAGACAAGGTCTTAAAATCCTAGTACCTGTTTTTAATCAATGTATGTTGCTTTGTGATTCCTAATATATATATTTTATGGTTCTTTTTAGGTTATCCTTAAGTATTAATTGTGAGAGAGACTATGAGTTTAGTAAGATCTTTCTGCCTTGTGAAGTACCTTTTATGTATTGTTTGATTACTCCTCTTGAGGAAAATAGAAATTGTCTGAAATGAGATTTCTAGTCTGTTCTCCTCCTCCCCCACTTCCCTCATCTCTGTTGTTGTTTCCTTCCTGCCCATATTGAGAGAAATTTATATGAAATCAAGGTATGTAAGGACAGATTCATTTATTTAGGACTGTAGCCCCTTGTGACCAGAAGAGATACCCAATCAAGATTGGTGGTCTGTTTTATTCACTGGTGTTTTTACTCATTGGTTTATTTATTCTTTGTACTCATTCACTCATTTATTCAATGAACATTTGCAGAATATCTTAGTTAACTATAAATAATTCTGTTTTAGTCTTCATCAAGTATAATAATGGCCAGTTCTTTTTATATGTGTGAGACTTAAAGTCATGTGCTTACAGATGACCACAAATTTAGAGAATGAATAAAATAGGACTGGTATAAAATATGATGATTGAAAATGGGCACATATAACATGTGTAACATGTCAGTGGGATCCTCTTTGGTGACTGATTGCTATTGAGAATTCAGTCACCATTGTAACATTTTGTTCACACTCTGGATTTCAAGCAACCTATGATCATTTGAATGTTGATTCCATGCTTACTCTGTTAAACACCTATGATTTCATTTTTAAGTAATGTAATTGTTAAGACCCCTTTTTGCCTACTCCAACTTCTTTCTCATTCTCATTTCAACTTAGGCTTTTTTTTTTTTTCCATTTTTCTACCTTAATTTTCAATTATATGCAAAGTAAGAAGCAAATCAATAAAAATAAGATGTCAATAGTGGCACTGATGTTGACAAGCTGAACACATTAAAAAAAAAAAAAAAAGATGTCTGTGTCAAATGCCCATGAGGAGAGGAGAGTGGGATTTGAGGTTCTGCTGATGCTGAAAGCAAATTGTAATGATGTGTGGTGATGTCTAATAGTGGCTGCATAGTGGTTGGCGTAATGCAAGTCTTGTGTAACTGAGTTTGACTTACACTTACTTATTTTGGTTTAAACGGTTATATATCAAATGATAAATCTTCTTAAGTTTATTGTAGCTTTGTTGTCCAGATATTCTATTTGGAATATAACTAATATGCTTTAATACTCCATTAACTTTAAATTCTTGAGGTAGATTTTCAAAGGTGAATGGTGGAGGAAAGAATAATGTAGATGTATGAGGATTTTTTGTTTTAATTTTTAATTTGATTATCTTATTTTTGCATACCCTAATTCAGAATCCAGCTGTAACTAAAACTCTTACATGGAATATTTTCCTGATATACTTCACAAATGCTTATTTGAAGCAACATCAGTATGGCTTGTCTAATTTCTTAATTTCCTTTTTTTTTTTTCCTACTACTGCTTTTCTTGTATCTTAATGGTTTCTAGAGAACTTTAATTGATTAATCCTTTCATATCTATATTTTCTGATTTCTTCTATTTTACAATCTCTTTATCTTTAAATGATTGCTTTATTTCCTTCCCATTATTCCATCTTCTGTCTCTACTGTCTTTTCATGAGATGCCATTACCATCAGGATACTTTGATTACAGAACACTTTGGTCTTCAGTACCAATGTACTGTTTTCTCCTTTGTATCTGATATAGAATGATTCTTCCCCCCCACCCCCCAAAAGAGTGGAGCCGGGAAAACCTATTTTCCATGAATTGAGATACATTGACAGCCGCCGAAAAGTAACTTTTATGATTTAGACTAGGTTATTCATTCTTTTTAGAATACATTACTTTATAAATTTATCTTTGTCTTTTTATTTTCTTTCTGTTCCAATGGTCTTAATGGCACTTAATTTAGTCATGTCTGACATGTACTACTATAGATTAAAGAAGCATAGATTTTCAAATATATTTCATTAGGATGAATTACCAGAAGTATAATTATTATGTCAAGGTTAAGAACATTTTACAGGTCTTGGCATATAAACTCAAATTGCTTACACTGCTATTTATAATGCTAACAATTAAGAGGATACATATTTTATTCCATTTAAAGTATTATTATTCCCACTTTATGGAAATTGAGGTTGAAGAAATTAAATAATGTACCCAGAGCTACCATCTTAATATAAATGTAGCTAGAATTTGCAGCCCTATTTACTGAATGTGAAAGCAAAATTCTGGAGCCAAACTGCTTGGGCCTAAATCCTGACTCCAGTGCTTACTGTATAACTCTGGGCAAGTTTCCTTGTACGTAAGTTTCCTCACCTCTAAAATGGGAATAATAATAATGCCTGTTTCATAGGCTTGTTAGAAGGATTAAGTATACTTATGTATAGCTTAGAATAACATCTGATAAATAATAGTTAAATATGTAAATGATTGCTGTCACTATTGTCATTATTAATTAGACTGTTTATTTTTTTAAAATTTTATTATTAGTTTCAAGTATACAGAACATTAGTTAGACATTTATATAGTTTATAAACGATCTCCCTGATTGCTCTTTCTCTCCTCTGGCTCTATAGCTCGCCATTACATTAATGCTAACTGCATTCCCTCTGCCGTGCTCCTTATCCCCGTGACCATCTATCAACCACTAATTTGTACTTCTTTAACCCTTCACGCCTTTCTCCTTGCCCCCCCTGGCCATCACAAGATTGTCCTCTTTATTTATGGGTCTGTTTTTGATTAGTTTGTTCTTTTTGTTCCTTAGATTCTGCATATAAGTGAAATCATATGGTATTTATATTTCTCTGTCTGACTTATTTCTCAGCGTAATAATCTTTAGGTCTACCCATGCCATTATGAATGGTAGTATTTCATCTTTTTTAATGGTTGAGTAATATTCTCTTGTATATATGAACCATAACTTCTTTATCCAATTGTCTGTTGATGGGCATTTAGGTTGCTTCCATGTCTTGGCTATTGTAAATTGTGCTGCCATGAACATAGGAGTGTGTGGAACTTTATGAATTATTGTTTTGGTTTTCTTTGGATAAATACCCAGAAGTGCAGTTGCTGGATCAAAAGGTATATCCATTTTTAATTTTTTGAGAAACCTCCATACTGTTTCCATAGCAGCTGTACCAATTTGCAATCTCACCAACAGTATATGAGGGTTCCCTTTTCTCCACATCCTTGCCAACACTTGTCCTTTCTTTGATTTTTTACCCATGTAGAATGTTTATTCTTTATTTCTAAAACAACACTGGTGTTTTGGGTAATCAAATTACTGAGCCATTCAAACATTTGTGTGAGAGAAAGAAAGGAAACAAGAAAGAGGGGAGGGAAGGAAGGAAGGAAGGAAGGAATGAGTTCACGTCTTTGACTTTTATATAATTATGATGTTTTATTAAAAGCCTTGTTTTATGTAGTAGATAAGAAAGAACTAGTTGGATTTACTGTGTCTACTGTAAATAAATGGATTTGTTGTTTATAATATTTTCTTGACAAATGTTTGGATGGATACTAGAGTTAACATAGTTTGTATAGTGAGCAGCACTTTGAGTTGTTTATTAGTGGTTTAACTGCCTAAGATCTTCTGCTAACTAACGAGAATGGACTGAGGCCTTTTTTTTATAAGAAATGGAAAAAAAAAAAAACCCTTTTAATTACAGTTAGACTTGGCAAACTGTTTAATAATTCCCTTTATTATTTGTAGCCCCATGGCCAAATACCAACCACCCACAAACCTTTTTAATATAAATCTATTTTTGGATAATTAAAAATCATTTTGAAAGGTTCACATATTCAGAAACTGTTGGAACGAGAAAAGGTTTTGGAGATTTAGAGTCTTCTTTCCATAGATGGTGAAACTGAGGCCCACTGGGCCTAACTGTCCAAGGTTTGGTGGCCTGCACATTGTACACACTTGTAGAAGAATTTGGTTCATGATAGACAGAAAGAGACAACTCTGACAGGTGGTACACCTTTACTTTTAGGATTTTAGAGGTTAGTAGATTAGAAGAAGCTTTTGTGGTCTACAAGACATCATAAAAATGATATTTTATGTTAGCTTCTGTTGAAGTAATGTAGGTCAAAACGCCAGAAAATTTTATCTCTTTGGCCAGTAATGTTTGGTGAATAAATAATAGAAAACAGTGAAATTATCTGTCTATTAAGTAAATTGAATTATATGGGATAAAAAGGCTGTTGAGACATAAGAATTCTTTTTTGATGTGTGAGAATCTTCACGAAAACTCCAGATTTTATGTCTCCTTGTGTTCTGTTCATTCATTTGTTGCCTTTACCATCTATATTTCTAGTTCTACTCTTTATTTTCCTTTATTCTTGTAGGCTTGTGTATTTGTCTCCTTAGCACCTAATAGTGACTAGCATATGGATGCTCTCAATAAAAAATTTTTTATGACTCAATTTCTAAATGCTACTGGATATGTTTTCATTCTGAAGTCTCTTACTGTTTCCCAAGTGTTGACCATGTATTCCAGCCTTTCTCAGTTTGTGTTCTCTTAGAGAATTAAGCCTAAACTTAAACTGATTGTTTTAAGGCATTCATTGTTAATTCATATAATGAATTAGCTTCTCTCCTAGGTATTTACATTGGTAAATAGCTGTGTACCATTCTTGGGAGACTTGAGAAAATAATCACTTAGATTATTTTCTGTAGCACTTAATTATCTTGGAACACTGGTTTAGAAAACCTGACTTATTTACTTCTTTAGACCTCCTAATACCATTTTTAAAGCTTACTTTTCTAAGGAGCATCATCATTCATTAACAGACTTCATTTTTTATGTCGGTTGTTTTTTTACTCCATATTCCCTTTAAGTTGCATAGACTTAGTTTTTACTAAGATTTGCTGCTAAGTTTGCATTATGCTGAATAAGTTGCAATAAATTTGACTTAATTCTTTAAAAAGAAACAAGCAGTAAGTATATAATAGAATTCTCATATTCCTGTATTTTCTCATGTAAAGCATATACTACCTACTTGAGTGTCAAATTGGTTCACTTGAGTGGGCTTGTATATGAGATGTGCTAGGACCTTGACAACACAACTTCCAAGGGCAAAGGAAGGAGACTGAAACTAGTGGATTGAGTATGGTTAACACCAACTTGGTCACAACAGCTGATGCTTAGGAGTCAGCCTGTTTCTAGGCGTGACATCTAAGACTGGTAACTATCTGAGTTCTAATTTCTAAAGGAGTTAGTGTTAGATGTGTCAAGGCTTGCTTATATGAAGATAAAAAAAGAAATAACATCATACTTTTCACAGATAACATGATTATCTACATAGTAAATACCATGGAATCTACAATAAAACACCTAGAATCCCTAAGTGACTTTATCAAGGACACAATATAAACCCACAAAAATCAGTCATATTTCTCTATACTAGCAATGTGCAATTGGGAACTGAAATTGAAAAAAAAAAAGTATTTTACCCAGTAGCCCTATGAAAATTAACTTAGGTATAAGTGCTTAGGTATGAATCTAACAAATCATGTATAGGATATGTATGTTGAAAACTACAAACAATAAATCAAAGAAGAGCTGAAAATGAGAGGGAGGTATTTATGATGAACTGGAAGACTCAGCATAGTAAAAGTATCAGTTCTCCCCAGATTCATCTATAGATTTAAAGTAATTTTAGTACAAATTTTAGTTGTATTTTTAAAAATTAATATGGGCAAGTTGATTCTAAATTTCATGTAGAAAGACAAATGAACTTGAGTTATCTAAAATAGTTTTGAAAATATTAAATTAGAGGAATCATACCACTCTGTTTTAAAACTTATTATCAAGTAGCAGCAATTAAGACAGTATGGTGGTGGTAAAGGGATAGACATCTAAATTGTTGGAAACAGAATAGCATGTCCAGAAATTGACCCACGCAAATTGGCCAATTGATTTTCAACAAAGGTGCCATTCCTGTTCAAGGGGGAATGCAGTGTTTCCATCGAATTGAGCTGGAACAATTTTATATCCTTATGGAAAAAGAAAAAAACTTTGACTTAGACCTCACATGGATGGGAAAATTAACCCTAAAGTAGTCAAAGATCCAAATGCAAAATTTTAAAGTATAAAAATTATAAAAGAAAAAAGAAACATTTTTGTGACCTGTAATTAGAGTTCTTAGACATTCTACCAAAAGTATGATCCTTTAAAGGATAAAAGATGTACTTCATCATAATGCTCTGTGAATGATACTGTTAAGAGAATAAAAAAAGCAAGCTATAGCCTGGGAGAAACTGTTTACATACTCAAGCATAGGACTTATAGGGAACTCTCAAAACTCTGTATGGAAACAAACAACCCAATGAAAAAATGAGCAGAAGACTTGAACAGACACTACTCCAAAGAGAATATCCAAATGGCAAATAAGTACATATAAAGTTTTTCTGCATTGTTACCATTAGGGAATACTGCAACTCATCTATTAGCCTAGTCTAATTGAAATTAAGAAATACTGACCGTACCAGATGTTGGCGGGGTTGCAGAGCAAATAGAACTTTTATACGTTGTTGGTGGGGATGCCAAATGGTATAGCCACTTAGTAAAACAGTTTTGCAGTTTCCTTAAAAAGTTAAATATAAACTTATCATGTGATCAATAGTTCCACTTCTGGGTATGAAAAATGAAAACTTAAATTATAGAAAAACCTGTACACTAATGTTCATAGTAGCTCTCTTTTTAATTGTTTAAAACTGGAAACAATTCATATGTTCTTCAGGGGTGAATAGATGAATAAACTATTATATCCATTCAATAGAATAATACCGAGCAATAAAAAAGAACAAATAATTGATACCCTCAGCATCTTGGATGAATTTCAAAAGTACATGTTGAGTGAAGGAAGCCAGTCGTAAAAGGTTATATACTATATGAGTTGTTTATATGATACTCAAGGAAATGGAAAACTATAGTGATGGAGAAGAGATCAGTGATTTTCAGTGGTTAGAGGTTGGGGTAGAGTGTGCCTATAAAGGAGGAGCAGGAGGGATTGTCTTGAGGTGATGGAACTCTTCTGTATCCTTATTGTTGTGGTAGATTTATATATCTATGCATGTGCTAAAATTCTTAAAACTGCATACTCTTCAAAAAAATCAGTTTTACAATATGACAATTATTTTAAAAGTTCATTGGTTCTGCAAAGAAAAAAATATATTAAGAAATGTTAAGGCAGAACAAAGGTAGGAAATAGAAATTTATGAAAAAGGTTTACACCTCATTTAAGTGGGAAGCAAAGTCATCTAGAAAGAGAGGGAGACTGGTTTGGCCTTGTAATTTTGAGAACTGAGCTTTAGAACAGTTGCTGAAGGTTAATGAAGCATTACTTATTTTATCCTCAGTGGTGAATGAAATATTGTCACCTCTAGGTAATATGAGATTAATAGTAAGACAGTTAAATGGCAGGATTATGTCATGGTTTGATTTATTAAATAAAACTTTTTAATTACCTGGTGTCATATCCCATTAAATAAGACTGTTTTTCTCGATTCCTGCCAGTTGCTATTTGTTGATCAGAAGACAACTTTCAGAAGTGTTCTATTGTTGCTGGAGGTGGGAATGGGCAAGGGTGGAATTCAGTTAGAACAGAACCGTCACAGTCTCAGAAGAAAGGTTTACCTCATAATTAAGCTAGTGCCCGAATACTCTTCTTACCTTTATGCACATGTGCACATCAGCCTTGCAATTTTTCTTGCTACTTTTGTCATAAAGAAATAATTATTGCTTTGGATCTTGTACCTATAAAAACTGCCAAAGTCTGACAGTATATGGCCACTTTGACTCATACTGATTTGTTTAAATTTAACTTTTCCCTTCAAATACTGTGAATTGTAATCAGGTCCTCATATTCCCCATTTAATCATCTTAACTATTTTTTTGAAGAATCACAAATCTCCCTTTCGCAGGGATTGACTATGAAAATACGTAATAGTGGAAAATCAACAACTTGGATTTCCTGCAGTATTTAGGAGCATTCAACCCTGCTGGAGCTGTTAGACCAGCAAATACATATATACACCAGGCTCCTGTTGCTGCCCTTTTTTTTCAATCGAATTGTCAAAGAAGCTTTATTTGTAATAGCCCAAAACTGGACTCATCCCACTGTCAGTCACCTAACAAAAAGACAAACAAATTGTGACACAGGCATACAATAGAATACTACCCAGCAAAATAAAGGAATTAGCTTTTTGATACATGCAAAAACATGTATGAAACTGAAAATAATTATGCAGAGCAAAAGAACCCAGACAAAACCATTACACACTGCATTATATCATCTATATAAAATTACAGAAAATGCAAACAAATCTATAGTTAAAGAAAGCAGATCAGCAGTTACCTTAGGCAGGAGGGTCTAGGAAAGGGAAAGGGAGTAATTACACAGGTGTACAAAGAAACTTTTGGGGGTGGTATATATTCATTGTCTTCATTATCTTTGTTGTGGTAAGGATAATGTTGTGTGTGTGTGTGTGTGTGTGTGTGTGTGTGTGTGTGTGTGTATATGTGTGTGTGAAACACTTCTCAAACTGTCATGTCCAGCTTCTTTAATTCCTCCATCTTCCCCACCCTCCCCTACCCCCTCTCTCTCCCCGCCTTGACATGGAGTGATACAAATGATAAATTACTTTAGCCAGTTTTGTGGTTTCTTAAATGTATTATGGAATTTTAAGTGTGCTCTTATACAACATACTTAGCAAAATAATATTTTCTTTAAAGATATATTTCCTTAGCACTGCAGTACTTGCTGTTAACACTCAAAAAATGTGAATTTGTTATTTTTCTTTAGCAAATAATTTTCGTCACCTAAAATACTGAAAGCATTCTTACATCTTATACATGACATCCTATACAATAAAAAAATAAATAGAAAAAGAAAAAAAACTCTGAAATACTCTCATGAGGAAGATAGGAGATAATTTTATATTCAGAAGAAATAGCTACTAGAAAAAGAGAGAAATCAAAAGAGAATCAAGGCTATTTGGTAGGGTAAGTTCCTGGTACATGTGGGAGCAAGAACATAAGTGGAAGTACTTAGAATAGTAATGTAGCTTCTCTACCTCAGAGGCAGGAGGGTACTCAAAGAAGGTGAATGAATTTTAATTTTCCAGTCTTGTGTAGGGAAAAAATGTGTTATTTCGATCATTTAAAAACTTTTTTCAAGATTATATTTTTATTATTTTTAATTCTGTTTACATCTCGTATTTTGTTAGATCTTTGGTATAACTGCACTATACCATTTTATAACGACCACATATTTGGAAAATATTTTGAAAGATTTAGGAATTGCGTATAGTCATTCAAGAAGAATATCTTGAATGCATACTTTGTGCCAGCTATGATGCTAGGTATAAGGATATAATGATGATATGGTAGTATGAATTCAGGGAGTAAAAGTAAAAAGTAGAGAGGCAAGACTCCATTAGGCAGTAGTGACGATGAGAGGATGAACAATAAGTTTGACTCATTGAAAGATGATGACAATGGAGACCATTGGTCAGAATGACGAAAACAGCACACACAAAGATAGTGAGAAGGAAAAAAAAAATAGAGCAAGACAAAAGTCAGAGCAGCAGCAAAAGGAAGGCTGTTGCCCCTGGACCAGCAGAGCATCCCCTACAGTACAACTCTACTTTCTGGTACTCCAGGAGAACCCTTGGCTGTCCCATCAGCTCACAGAGCTATGACCAGAATATTAAACAGATTATACCTTTGCCTTTGTGGAACAGTTCTAGAAGCTTTACAGCCACATGGTATGTCCCGGAGACCTGACAGGCCAGAATGACTTCCATTTCTTCAAAGAAAGAATCAAACCCACGTGAGAGGATGATGCAGATAAAAATAGTGGTTAGTGGATTTTTGGGCTATGAAAGGGTGTGGCTTCCCATTGCTGGGAGAAACTCATCTTGGCCATTTTGGGGTATCAGTTCATGGTTGGGGAGGAGGTCTATGTGGCTGTGGTCTCGTCCAGTTTCAGGAGGACATTTTTTCCATATGGAATAAGACTGCCAGCAACCAAGCCACCACAGGCTGAATCTGGGATATGTTTCGGCGAGTACTTAATCTACCTCCCAACACTATTATGGGATACAAAACCCACACCAAAAGTATCAAAATGCCAGGAAGGATGGGCCCCCCAAAGGCTCCTTTTTCAAAACCTCTGGAAGCCGTGGTTGAATGTGCTATTACTCTCTCCCTGTCTGGATGGCACCATCATTGAAGCTGGCATCATCGGAGTCTCTTCTTCTCTTGGTGTGCTACCTGGAAGATCCTTCTGTCCTGGACGAGAGGAATTGAAGAGCATTTTATGTTTTGAGAACAGGCTGACACGCATCAGCTGCAACAACAGCTGAGATCACTTAATAAAGGTGCTAAACTTAAAAACAAAATGGAGAGAGGCAAGAGTAATTGAGATTAAGAATGCAGGTAACCATCTACATTAACCACCTGCATAATGCAGGGTAGTTCAGGAATTAGAAACCTACAGCCCGCACGCAGGTCAGTCTAGCTATTACCTTTACAGATACAGCCTGTGATCTAAGAATGGTTTTTGCATTTTTAAACAGCTGGGGGAAATACTCAAAAGAAGAATAGTATTTCGTGACATGAAAATTATATAATATTTAAATATCATTATCCATAAATAAGATTTTTTTTTAGAAACAGCCATATTCATTCAGTTTTTTTTATTTTCTGTGACTGCACTTCATGCTACCATGGCAGAGTTGAGCAGTTATGACAGAGACTACAGTGTACTGGGCAGGAAAGAGTTGATATGGGAGTCTGCAGTTGCCATCTTTAGAAGGGCCTGGTTGGCCTTGGGGGATGGAGAGTGGAGTTCTCCCTTTTCCGGCATCTGCAAACCTGGCTTTATAATTTTACCTAAGTTCGTAACATTATTTTGCCTGCCTAGTATACTTAACACTTGTTTTTTCCTTCTGGGAGTCTGCAGTTTTAGTAATTGTGACTAGTCATTGTGCCTCTGTGACCAGCTCAAAATAAAAGCTCTGCAGTCTTAAGTCTCAAGAGGCCTGTTCTAGGCCGAAATAGTGTACTGCTGGAGAAAGAAGTCAGTTCTGTATGGTCCGTCCTAAGAGAAAAAAAACAGGAAGCCTGTGTATGATTCCTCTAGTCCTCACCCTATATGTCCTTTTCTCTTGCTGATTGTGGTAATTAACGATAGCCATGAGTGCAACAGTCTCCCAACTACTGTAAGTCCCAGGGACTGGCCAGATATGTGGGTGGTCTTGTTTCCCCTGGAACAGGCACTCTGATTGCGTTGCTGCTCAGCACATTACAAATTGCAGTTATAACTAGCTCAACAGTGTTTTGAGTGGATGCGTATTGCTATTTTCAATTTACTTTATTTTTTATTATCAAGGCATACCCGTTGTTGTAAAACAAAAGACAAAAGTATATTTTAAATGTCTAATAATGGAGTGTAAATTATTTTGTTATTAAATTAGGTAGCAAAGCATTATGCTTGGTATGCACTCTTAACTGTGCTAAAATAATACAATATGCTTTGACGTTCCAGACGAAGCATTCATCATAGTATTCCTAATTCACAGGAAAGCAAGAAGTCAGCAATTAGACAATTTAAAATGGAATATTTGTTCACAGCAGATTTTTTTTACAAAAGTTAAAAAAAAATGGAGATGAGGCTGCAACCGAATTAAGATTCTTATTGGCAAGCAAGAAAAGCCATTCACCAATAGTGATTTAATTACATCATATTTGATTATAGCAGCTGAAGAAGTGTGTCCAATGAAAATAAACTTGTCTATTAGACAGTAGGTAAGAACAGTTGCTTAAAGAGTCAAGGACATGGAGAGCAACATCAATAGTTAAAGAACAAGACTGACTTCAGGTGGTTTTCTTTAGTTCTTGATTAGTTTATAGATGTTTCCATTATTGCTCAATTGTTGTTTATGAGAGTCACTGATGAATTTGAAGTGACAGAAGAACTAGCCTCTCTGAATAGCCTGTGTGGAATAATTATAGGTGAGAGTATTTACAAAGAAATTAAGAAAACATCAAATCAGTATAGGCTGAAGTAGAATCTGCTAATATGTGTTATAACTGATGATGATAAAGATATTTGTGAAACAGAAAAATTCTTAGATAAATTTACAAACTGAGAAAAGGTAAGATGTTTAAAGTGTTTAGTTATTCATTGTATTATTCATCAGAAGATGCTTTGAGGAAAATATTTGAATCTTATATATTAATGAACCAGTGGTATTTTTGGCGAACTTTTATTTTTTTTCCTCACAGACTTAATAATTTTCAGTTCCATGAATTTTTGTCAGAAACTAAAGCCAAATGTCTTGACTTGCCTTACGACACAGCAGTTGATGACTTAGCAGTGACAGAGTTGTGTGATTTTTTTTTTTTTTTTTTTTTTTTTTTGCGGTTATGTCTTGGATTGAAATCTTTCTGAATGAGAAGAATCACTTTCAACTATGATTACTGAATACTAACTGGCTTGGAAATCAGGTTTTGCTAAATATTTGATAATATTTCTAAAATGAAAGGTGCAATGGAACTTATATGTAAAACTCATATTGTAGTGTAAAGTCATTTTGATAGTGATTAATGTTTGCATCACCAGTAATGCAAGGTTACTTTCTATACTTCATATGTTGTCAAAACTTAAACTAAGAAGCAAGCTCTCCGTTCCCACCCAGATTTAAAGCAAATAAAATCTGAGCTCAAAACTATAGTTCTAGCAGCATTTTTTAGACCTAAGTACTAGAGCAAAGGAAATATCTGTACTTCAAAATTTATTTAAATGTGCAGTGAGGAACTCCCACCTAATCTCCATTGAAAGTGATTAATTAATACACATTATAATGATGTGCTAAAAGGCAAATCTCAAGAATTCTATTCTGATGAATATGCTTAGTTAAAATCACATTCTTGTGTGTTACTATTAGTATTTGCCATTACATGTCTGTGTCAAAAGACATTTTCAAAGATTAAATAAGTAAAATTTCTTCACATTATCAGTATTAACAGCTAAGCATTTGTAACCAATTTTGATGAAGGGGACATAACTTTCAACCCAAGTTAAGTAAAGTGTTATTCCCCACAAAGAAAGAATTTTTTTCTCAATAGACTTGTACTACAAAAAATTTATATTATTATTATTATTCTATTTTGAATTTTGTCAATAAAAAGCATATGAAAAAAATTTTTTTGGTCACATGAGTACCTACATAATAACCTTGATAATTACTATTTGGCTGGAAAGCCTGGTCTGAAAAATATTTACTATCTGGCCCTTTACAGAAAAAATTTGCCACGCCTTTGAAATTGAATGTGGAAAGGGGGTGATGGAAACAGAGAGATGATGCCCAGTTTTAGGGTGGGACATTGTGGCTCTCTCCATCATACAGATGTAGTTAAGAGAGAAGAGATTTGGTGGTGGGACGAAGATGGTAATTGAATTTTAGACTTGTGCTTGAGGTGCCTGAGGGAGATTTTTAGCAGCCAGTTGAAAATTTGGGTCTGGATTTCAGAGGGAGAAACTGGGGCTTGATGTGCCATCATTAGTAGTAAAAGATGGAAATAGAAACCATGGATATGATTTTTAATGTATTCTATAATACTTTAGAAAATAAATGCACTTTTCTACTATGTTTTCTGTTATGACACAAGGCTAACTTTTTAAGGAGTTTCTGAAATATAGACTCCAGTCACTAAGTACTGTTCTTTGACTTTATACCAAGGAGGGGTATTTTACATTCTCTTCTAGACTAACTACATGATATAATTCTCTTTACTACATATAACTTTAATTCTCAGATACAGTACTTGAAGTAGAACTTAGAAGATCTTTTTTGAAGGCCAAAAGCATATATGCATTTTGGCTCCATCAGTGTTCTTGTAGAAACCACAGTGTTTTTAGGGGGAAAGCAAAAAACTTGTTTACAGTGGAAAGCATAACAAAATCTGTGATCTTTTTGCCTCAAGACTCTTTCCAAAACAACTTACTGTAACAGACATCTAAGGTCAGTATTTCCTAATTAAGACTATTCAGCTCAAGCTTACACACACGTAACACACACACATACACTCACACACACATACTCCTTCCTTAATACAGTGTCAATCAAGTTACTAGTGAGGATCTAGGGACCATGATTTTTTTCTCTTAAAATAATATGATAAAGATGTTTTTCTTTATATCACTAATGAGTTCTAACTTTTTTTTCCCCTTTTTCTGAAACAAAATTTAGAAATCTAGCATGCCAAATAGGTATATCTCTTTGTTAGCCAACTGTGAGGAGAGAATTTATGCATTGCTATTTTAGTATATTAGGAATAATTTTTGTATTGTTGGTACATAGGGATGAAGCACCTGCCTGCACAGGCAACATGCTTCTCTTTCTGTTCCTGCTTGTTCTCACAAAAATGCTTTGTGCCAGTGAATGCTCAGTAAATATTTTTTCAGTTGAACTCAATAAAATCAGCAAAATAGAGGGTTAACAATGGGAGAATAAATTTAGAAAGGATAAAAGGGGATACAAATGAGTTGCTCTAGTTCTTGAAGAATATATAAAGTGAGAAAAAAATTAGGAATTCGTTTGGCTCATCCATATTTTTTATTTTATTTTTAGCTGATTTTTTTTTTATATGTAACTCCCTGAAGAAAGATATTTTTGTTTTTGAGGTCTTATGAATAGAAATCACTCAGGAATATTTACTATGTTTAGTATTCTACTTTTATATGAAAAAATATAAGATAGAGAGGCAACAAGTTAGTTTAAAGATGACTCTAACCTTATAAATGGACATTCCTACAACTGATAGTCATCTTTTATTTTGTATTATTTTTCTACCTTTTACTCTTCCACATTTCCTTTATATTTTTAATTAGGGAAAACTTCAAACATACAGAAAAGTTAAGGTACTAAAATGAACCCTCAAGTACTTACCAGACTGTAATAACTATCAACTAATGGGCAATCCATATTATTTCATCTGTCTTCCACTACCCCAGCTCCTTTCTTGACATAGCACAACCAGAAGCAAATTTTAAAGCAAATTCTAGTCATTATATTATTTAATTGGTAAATACATCAGTTATATATCTCTAAAGAAGAGACTTGGTCATTCTTTTTCCTTTTCTTTATGGAAAGAGAGAGGAGAGTGGGAGAGAGGACAGGAGAGGAGAGAAGAGAGGAGAGCGGAGAGGAGCAGGAGATGGGAGAAAGAAGGGAGAAACGAATCCAGTACTGTCACACCTAAAATTAAATTAATATATTTTATTACTGTGAACAAATACCCA